>CAKJTD010000005.1:0-212196 GCA_917499995.1 Ichneumon xanthorius
GAACGGGATGGGTGAACGGGATGGGTGAACGGGATGGGTGAACGGGATGGGTGAACGGGATGGGTGAACGGGATGGGTGAACGGGATGGGTGAACGGGATGGGTGAACGGGATGGGTGAACGGGATGGGTGAACGGGATGGGTGAACGGGATGGGTGAACGGGATGGGTGAACGGGATGGGTGAACGGGATGGGTGAACGGGATGGGTGAACGGGATGGGTGAACGGGATGGGTGAACGGGATGGGTGAACGGGATGGGTGAACGGGATGGGTGAACGGGATGGGTGAACGGGATGGGTGAACGGGATGGGTGAACGGGATGGGTGAACGGGATGGGTGAACGGGATGGGTGAACGGGATGGGTGAACGGGATGGGTGAACGGGATGGGTGAACGGGATGGGTGAACGGGATGGGTGAACGGGATGGGTGAACGGGATGGGTGAACGGGATGGGTGAACGGGATGGGTGAACGGGATGGGTGAACGGGATGGGTGAACGGGATGGGTGAACGGGATGGGTGAACGGGATGGGTGAACGGGATGGGTGAACGGGATGGGTGAACGGGATGGGTGAACGGGATGGGTGAACGGGATGGGTGAACGGGATGGGTGAACGGGATGGGTGAACGGGATGGGTGAACGGGATGGGTGAACGGGATGGGTGAACGGGATGGGTGAACGGGATGGGTGAACGGGATGGGTGAACGGGATGGGTGAACGGGATGGGTGAACGGGAGGGGTGAACGGGATGGGTGAACGGGATGGGTGAACGGGATGGGTGAACGGGATGGGTGAACGGGATGGGTGAACGGGATGGGTGAACGGGATGGGTGAACGGGATGGGTGAACGGGATGGGTGAACGGGATGGGTGAACGGGATGGGTGAACGGGATGGGTGAACGGGATGGGTGAACGGGATGGGTGAACGGGATGGGTGAACGGGATGGGTGAACGGGATGGGTGAACGGGATGGGTGAACGGGATGGGTGAACGGGATGGGTGAACGGGATGGGTGAACGGGATGGGTGAACGGGATGGGTGAACGGGATGGGTGAACGGGATGGGTGAACGGGATGGGTGAACGGGATGGGTGAACGGGATGGGTGAACGGGATGGGTGAACGGGATGGGTGAACGGGATGGGTGAACGGGATGGGTGAACGGGATGGGTGAACGGGATGGGTGAACGGGATGGGTGAACGGGATGGGTGAACGGGATGGGTGAACGGGATGGGTGAACGGGATGGGTGAACGGGATGGGTGAACGGGATGGGTGAACGGGATGGGTGAACGGGATGGGTGAACGGGATGGGTGAACGGGATGGGTGAACGGGATGGGTGAACGGGATGGGTGAACGGGATGGGTGAACGGGATGGGTGAACGGGATGGGTGAACGGGATGGGTGAACGGGATGGGTGAACGGGATGGGTGAACGGGATGGGTGAACGGGATGGGTGAACGGGATGGGTGAACGGGATGGGTGAACGGGATGGGTGAACGGGATGGGTGAACGGGATGGGTGAACGGGATGGGTGAACGGGATGGGTGAACGGGATGGGTGAACGGGATGGGTGAACGGGAGGGGTGAACGGGATGGGTGAACGGGATGGGTGAACGGGATGGGTGAACGGGATGGGTGAACGGGATGGGTGAACGGGATGGGTGAACGGGATGGGTGAACGGGATGGGTGAACGGGATGGGTGAACGGGATGGGTGAACGGGATGGGTGAACGGGATGGGTGAACGGGATGGGTGAACGGGATGGGTGAACGGGATGGGTGAACGGGATGGGTGAACGGGATGGGTGAACGGGATGGGTGAACGGGATGGGTGAACGGGATGGGTGAACGGGATGGGTGAACGGGATGGGTGAACGGGATGGGTGAACGGGATGGGTGAACGGGATGGGTGAACGGGATGGGTGAACGGGATGGGTGAACGGGATGGGTGAACGGGATGGGTGAACGGGATGGGTGAACGGGATGGGTGAACGGGATGGGTGAACGGGATGGGTGAACGGGATGGGTGAACGGGATGGGTGAACGGGATGGGTGAACGGGATGGGTGAACGGGATGGGTGAACGGGATGGGTGAACGGGATGGGTGAACGGGATGGGTGAACGGGATGGGTGAACGGGATGGGTGAACGGGATGGGTGAACGGGATGGGTGAACGGGATGGGTGAACGGGATGGGTGAACGGGATGGGTGAACGGGATGGGTGAACGGGATGGGTGAACGGGATGGGTGAACGGGATGGGTGAACGGGATGGGTGAACGGGATGGGTGAACGGGATGGGTGAACGGGATGGGTGAACGGGATGGGTGAACGGGATGGGTGAACGGGATGGGTGAACGGGATGGGTGAACGGGATGGGTGAACGGGATGGGTGAACGGGATGGGTGAACGGGATGGGTGAACGGGATGGGTGAACGGGATGGGTGAACGGGATGGGTGAACGGGATGGGTGAACGGGATGGGTGAACGGGATGGGTGAACGGGATGGGTGAACGGGATGGGTGAACGGGATGGGTGAACGGGATGGGTGAACGGGATGGGTGAACGGGATGGGTGAACGGGATGGGTGAACGGGATGGGTGAACGGGATGGGTGAACGGGATGGGTGAACGGGATGGGTGAACGGGATGGGTGAACGGGATGGGTGAACGGGATGGGTGAACGGGATGGGTGAACGGGATGGGTGAACGGGATGGGTGAACGGGATGGGTGAACGGGATGGGTGAACGGGATGGGTGAACGGGATGGGTGAACGGGATGGGTGAACGGGATGGGTGAACGGGATGGGTGAACGGGATGGGTGAACGGGATGGGTGAACGGGATGGGTGAACGGGATGGGTGAACGGGATGGGTGAACGGGATGGGTGAACGGGATGGGTGAACGGGATGGGTGAACGGGATGGGTGAACGGGATGGGTGAACGGGATGGGTGAACGGGATGGGTGAACGGGATGGGTGAACGGGATGGGTGAACGGGATGGGTGAACGGGATGGGTGAACGGGATGGGTGAACGGGATGGGTGAACGGGATGGGTGAACGGGATGGGTGAACGGGATGGGTGAACGGGATGGGTGAACGGGATGGGTGAACGGGATGGGGTGAACGGGATGGGTGAACGGGATGGGTGAACGGGATGGGTGAACGGGATGGGTGAACGGGATGGGTGAACGGGATGGGTGAACGGGATGGGTGAACGGGATGGGTGAACGGGATGGGTGAACGGGATGGGTGAACGGGATGGGTGAACGGGATGGGTGAACGGGATGGGTGAACGGGATGGGTGAACGGGATGGGTGAACGGGATGGGTGAACGGGATGGGTGAACGGGATGGGTGAACGGGATGGGTGAACGGGATGGGTGAACGGGATGGGTGAACGGGATGGGTGAACGGGATGGGTGAACGGGATGGGTGAACGGGATGGGTGAACGGGATGGGTGAACGGGATGGGTGAACGGGATGGGTGAACGGGATGGGTGAACGGATGGGTGAACGGGATGGGTGAACGGGATGGGTGAACGGGATGGGTGAACGGGATGGGTGAACGGGATGGGTGAACGGGATGGGTGAACGGGATGGGTGAACGGGATGGGTGAACGGGATGGGTGAACGGGATGGGTGAACGGGATGGGTGAACGGGATGGGTGAACGGGATGGGTGAACGGGATGGGTGAACGGGATGGGTGAACGGGATGGGTGAACGGGATGGGTGAACGGGATGGGTGAACGGGATGGGTGAACGGGATGGGTGAACGGGATGGGTGAACGGGATGGGTGAACGGGATGGGTGAACGGGATGGGTGAACGGGATGGGTGAACGGGATGGGTGAACGGGATGGGTGAACGGGATGGGTGAACGGGATGGGTGAACGGGATGGGTGAACGGGATGGGTGAACGGGATGGGTGAACGGGATGGGTGAACGGGATGGGTGAACGGGATGGGTGAACGGGATGGGTGAACGGGATGGGTGAACGGGATGGGTGAACGGGATGGGTGAACGGGATGGGTGAACGGGATGGGTGAACGGGATGGGTGAACGGGATGGGTGAACGGGATGGGTGAACGGGATGGGTGAACGGGATGGGTGAACGGGATGGGTGAACGGGATGGGTGAACGGGATGGGTGAACGGGATGGGTGAACGGGATGGGTGAACGGGATGGGTGAACGGGATGGGTGAACGGGATGGGTGAACGGGATGGGTGAACGGGATGGGTGAACGGGATGGGTGAACGGGATGGGTGAACGGGATGGGTGAACGGGATGGGTGAACGGGATGGGTGAACGGGATGGGTGAACGGGATGGGTGAACGGGATGGGTGAACGGGATGGGTGAACGGGATGGGTGAACGGGATGGGTGAACGGGATGGGTGAACGGGATGGGTGAACGGGATGGGTGAACGGGATGGGTGAACGGGATGGGTGAACGGGATGGGTGAACGGGATGGGTGAACGGGATGGGTGAACGGGATGGGTGAACGGGATGGGTGAACGGGATGGGTGAACGGGATGGGTGAACGGGATGGGTGAACGGGATGGGTGAACGGGATGGGTGAACGGGATGGGTGAACGGGATGGGTGAACGGGATGGGTGAACGGGATGGGTGAACGGGATGGGTGAACGGGATGGGTGAACGGGATGGGTGAACGGGATGGGTGAACGGGATGGGTGAACGGGATGGGTGAACGGGATGGGTGAACGGGATGGGTGAACGGGATGGGTGAACGGGATGGGTGAACGGGATGGGTGAACGGGATGGGTGAACGGGATGGGTGAACGGGATGGGTGAACGGGATGGGTGAACGGGATGGGTGAACGGGATGGGTGAACGGGATGGGTGAACGGGATGGGTGAACGGGATGGGTGAACGGGATGGGTGAACGGGATGGGTGAACGGGATGGGTGAACGGGATGGGTGAACGGGATGGGTGAACGGGATGGGTGAACGGGATGGGTGAACGGGATGGGTGAACGGGATGGGTGAACGGGATGGGTGAACGGGATGGGTGAACGGGATGGGTGAACGGGATGGGTGAACGGGATGGGTGAACGGGATGGGTGAACGGGATGGGTGAACGGGATGGGTGAACGGGATGGGTGAACGGGATGGGTGAACGGGATGGGTGAACGGGATGGGTGAACGGGATGGGTGAACGGGATGGGGTGAACGGGATGGGTGAACGGGATGGGTGAACGGGATGGGTGAACGG
Organism: Ichneumon xanthorius; assembly: GCA_917499995.1. Taxonomy (NCBI): domain Eukaryota; kingdom Metazoa; phylum Arthropoda; class Insecta; order Hymenoptera; family Ichneumonidae; genus Ichneumon; species Ichneumon xanthorius. Next base: position 5,234 of record CAKJTD010000005.1, read on the forward strand.
GATGGGTGAACGGGATGGGTGAACGGGATGGGTGAACGGGATGGGTGAACGGGATGGGTGAACGGGATGGGTGAACGGGATGGGTGAACGGGATGGGTGAACGGGATGGGTGAACGGGATGGGTGAACGGGATGGGTGAACGGGATGGGTGAACGGGATGGGTGAACGGGATGGGTGAACGGGATGGGTGAACGGGATGGGTGAACGGGATGGGTGAACGGGATGGGTGAACGGGATGGGTGAACGGGATGGGTGAACGGGATGGGTGAACGGGATGGGTGAACGGGATGGGTGAACGGGATGGGTGAACGGGATGGGTGAACGGGATGGGTGAACGGGATGGGTGAACGGGATGGGTGAACGGGATGGGTGAACGGGATGGGTGAACGGGATGGGTGAACGGGATGGGTGAACGGGATGGGTGAACGGGATGGGTGAACGGGATGGGTGAACGGGATGGGTGAACGGGATGGGTGAACGGGATGGGTGAACGGGATGGGTGAACGGGATGGGTGAACGGGATGGGTGAACGGGATGGGTGAACGGGATGGGTGAACGGGATGGGTGAACGGGATGGGTGAACGGGATGGGTGAACGGGATGGGTGAACGGGATGGGTGAACGGGATGGGTGAACGGGATGGGTGAACGGGATGGGTGAACGGGATGGGTGAACGGGATGGGTGAACGGGATGGGCGAACGGGATGGGTGAACGGGATGGGCGAACGGGATGGGCGAACGGGATGGGCGAACGGGATGGGCGAACGGGATGGGCGAACGGGATGGGCGAACGGGATGGGCGAACGGGATGGGCGAACGGGATGGGCGAACGGGATGGGCGAACGGGATGGGCGAACGGGATGGGCGAACGGGATGGGCGAACGGGATGGGCGAACGGGATGGGCGAACGGGATGGGCGAACGGGATGGGCGAACGGGATGGGCGAACGGGATGGGCGAACGGGATGGGCGAACGGGATGGGCGAACGGGATGGGCGAACGGGATGGGCGAACGGGATGGGCGAACGGGATGGGCGAACGGGATGGGCGAACGGGATGGGCGAACGGGATGGGCGAACGGGATGGGCGAACGGGATGGGCGAACGGGATGGGCGAACGGGATGGGCGAACGGGATGGGCGAACGGGATGGGCGAACGGGATGGGCGAACGGGATGGGCGAACGGGATGGGCGAACGGGATGGGCGAACGGGATGGGTGAACGGGATGGGCGAACGGGATGGGCGAACGGGATGGGCGAACGGGATGGGCGAACGGGAGGGGCGAACGGGATGGGCGAACGGGATGGGCGAACGGGATGGGCGAACGGGATGGGCGAACGGGATGGGCGAACGGGATGGGCGAACGGGATGGGCGAACGGGATGGGCGAACGGGATGGGCGAACGGGATGGGCGAACGGGATGGGCGAACGGGATGGGCGAACGGGATGGGCGAACGGGATGGGCGAACGGGATGGGCGAACGGGATGGGCGAACGGGATGGGCGAACGGGATGGGCGAACGGGATGGGCGAACGGGATGGGCGAACGGGATGGGCGAACGGGATGGGCGAACGGGATGGGCGAACGGGATGGGCGAACGGGATGGGCGAACGGGATGGGCGAACGGGATGGGCGAACGGGATGGGCGAACGGGATGGGCGAACGGGATGGGCGAACGGGATGGGCGAACGGGATGGGCGAACGGGATGGGCGAACGGGATGGGCGAACGGGATGGGCGAACGGGATGGGCGAACGGGATGGGCGAACGGGATGGGCGAACGGGATGGGCGAACGGGATGGGCGAACGGGATGGGCGAACGGGATGGGCGAACGGGATGGGCGAACGGGATGGGCGAACGGGATGGGCGAACGGGATGGGCGAACGGGATGGGCGAACGGGATGGGCGAACGGGATGGGCGAACGGGATGGGCGAACGGGATGGGCGAACGGGATGGGCGAACGGGATGGGCGAACGGGATGGGCGAACGGGATGGGCGAACGGGATGGGCGAACGGGATGGGCGAACGGGATGGGCGAACGGGATGGGCGAACGGGATGGGCGAACGGGATGGGCGAACGGGATGGGCGAACGGGATGGGCGAACGGGATGGGCGAACGGGATGGGCGAACGGGATGGGCGAACGGGATGGGCGAACGGGATGGGCGAACGGGATGGGCGAACGGGATGGGCGAACGGGATGGGCGAACGGGATGGGCGAACGGGATGGGCGAACGGGATGGGCGAACGGGATGGGCGAACGGGATGGGCGAACGGGATGGGCGAACGGGATGGGCGAACGGGATGGGCGAACGGGATGGGCGAACGGGATGGGCGAACGGGATGGGCGAACGGGATGGGCGAACGGGATGGGCGAACGGGATGGGCGAACGGGATGGGCGAACGGGATGGGCGAACGGGATGGGCGAACGGGATGGGCGAACGGGATGGGCGAACGGGATGGGCGAACGGGATGGGCGAACGGGATGGGCGAACGGGATGGGCGAACGGGATGGGCGAACGGGATGGGCGAACGGGATGGGCGAACGGGATGGGCGAACGGGATGGGCGAACGGGATGGGCGAACGGGATGGGCGAACGGGATGGGCGAACGGGATGGGCGAACGGGATGGGCGAACGGGATGGGCGAACGGGATGGGCGAACGGGATGGGCGAACGGGATGGGCGAACGGGATGGGCGAACGGGATGGGCGAACGGGATGGGCGAACGGGATGGGCGAACGGGATGGGCGAACGGGATGGGCGAACGGGATGGGCGAACGGGATGGGCGAACGGGATGGGCGAACGGGATGGGTGAACGGGATGGGCGAACGGGATGGGCGAACGGGATGGGCGAACGGGATGGGCGAACGGGATGGGCGAACGGGATGGGCGAACGGGATGGGCGAACGGGATGGGCGAACGGGATGGGCGAACGGGATGGGCGAACGGGATGGGCGAACGGGATGGGCGAACGGGATGGGCGAACGGGATGGGTGAACGGGATGGGTGAACGGGATGGGTGAACGGGATGGGTGAACGGGATGGGTGAACGGGATGGGTGAACGGGATGGGTGAACGGGATGGGTGAACGGGATGGGTGAACGGGATGGGTGAACGGGATGGGTGAACGGGATGGGTGAACGGGATGGGTGAACGGGATGGGTGAACGGGATGGGTGAACGGGATGGGTGAACGGGATGGGTGAACGGGATGGGTGAACGGGATGGGTGAACGGGATGGGTGAACGGGATGGGTGAACGGGATGGGTGAACGGGATGGGTGAACGGGATGGGTGAACGGGATGGGTGAACGGGATGGGTGAACGGGATGGGTGAACGGGATGGGTGAACGGGATGGGTGAACGGGATGGGTGAACGGGATGGGTGAACGGGATGGGTGAACCGGATGGGTGAACGGGATGGGTGAACGGGATGGGTGAACGGGATGGGTGAACGGGATGGGCAAACGGGAGGGGTGAACGGGCTGGACCAACGGGAGGGATGAACGGGATGGATGAACGGAACGGGTAAACGGGATCGACGGAACGGGATGGACGAGCGGGATGGGCAAACGGGAGGGATGAACGAGATGGACGAACGGGATGGGTGAACGGGATGGACGAATTTCGATACTTCAATCGATATCGTGGACTCGTCCCCGCACCTTTTTGGAACACCCATAAAAGGATGAATCTGAAATTTACTCGGGGCTACGTCCGAATTTTCGATGCTCGAATCAATATCGTGAACCCGTGGCTCAAGTTTGAAAATAAAAAAAAAAAATTTTGGAGCCCTGGTACCCCTTTGGAACAACTTTAAAAAGAGGAATCTGAAATCTACTCGGAGCTACGATCGAATTTCGATGCTCCAATCGATATCGTGCATTCGTGCATCAAGTTTGAAGACAACAAAAATTTCAAATTTTATTTGCCGCCCCCGCACCCCTTTGGAACACCCTTAAAAGGAGGAACTTGAGATCTATTCGGGGCTACGATCGAATTTTGATGCTCCAATCGATATCGTCGACCCGTGCCCTAAGTTTAAAAATAAAAAAATAATTCTAATTTTTTTGCCGCCCCGCACCCCTTTGGAACACGCTTAAAAAGAGGAATTTGAGATCTACTAGGGGCTGCGAACGAATTTCGATGCTCCAATCGATATCGTCGATACATGCCTCAAGTTTGAAAATAAAAAAAATTACAAATATTTTTCCCGACCCGCTGCCCCTTTGGAACACCCTTAAAAGAGGGAATTTGAGATCTACTCGGGGCTGGGATTGAATTTCGAGGCTCCAATTGATATCATGGACTCGGACTTTAAGTTTGACGACAAAAAAAATTTCAAATATTTTTGCCGACCCGCCGCCCCTTTGGAACACCCTTAAAAGAGCAAATTTGAGTTCAACTCGGGGCTAGGATCGAAGTTTGAGGCTCCGATCGATATAATTGATTCGTGTTTCAAGTTTGAAAACAAAAAAAATTGCAAATTTTTTTTCCGACCCGGCGCTCCTTTGGAACCCAATTAAAAGAGGGAATTTGAGATCTACTCGGGGCTAGGATCGAAGTTTGAGGCTCCGATCGATATCATTGATTTGTGCTTCAAGTTTGAAGACAAAAAAAATTGCAAATTTTTTTCCCGACCCGCCGTCCCTTTGGAACACCCTTAAAAGAGGGAATTTGAGTTGTACTCGGGGCTAGGATCGAAGTTTGAGGCTCCGATCGATATCATTGATTCGTGCTTCAAGTTTGAAAACAAAAAAAATTGCAAATTTTTTTCCCGACCCGCCGCCCCTTTGGAACATCCTTAAAAGGAGATGTTTGAGTTCTTCTCGGGTCTAGGATCGAAGTTCGAAGCTCCGATCGATAAAGTGGACTCGTGCCTCAAGTTTAAAGAAAAACATTTTTTAAATATTTTTGCCGACCCGCCGCTCCTTTGGAACACCCTTAAAAGGAGGTATTTGCGTTCTACTTGGGGCTAGGATCGAAGTTCGAGGCTCCGATCGATATTATTGATTCATGCTTCAAGTTTGAAGACAAAAAAAATAGCAAATATTTTTGCCGACCCGCTGCCCCTTTGGAACAGCCTTAAAAGGAGATATTTGAGTTCTACTCAGGTCTAGGATCGAAGTTCGAGGCTCCGATCGATAAAGTGGACTCATGCTTCAAGTTTGAAGACAAACAAAATTTCAAATATTTTTCCCGACCCGCCGCCCCTTTGGAACACCCTTAAAAGAGGGAATTTGAGTTCTACTCGGGGCTTGGATTGAATTTCTAGGCTCCAATTGATATCATGGACTCGGACTTTAAGTTTGACGACAAAAAAAATTTCAAATATTTTTGCCGACCCGCCGCCCCTTTGGAACACCCTTAAAAGAGGGAATTTGAGTTCTACTCGGGGCTAGGATCGAAGTTTGAGGCTCCGATCGATATAATTGATTCGTGCTTCAAGTTTGAAAATAAAAAAAATTGCAAATTTTTTTTTCGACCCGCCGCTCCTTTGAAACACAATTAAAAGAGGGAATTTGAGATGTACTCGGGGCTAGGATCGAAGTTCGAGGCTCCGATCGATATCATTGATTCGTGCTTCAAGTTTGAAGACAAAAAAAATAGCAAATATTTTTGCCGACCCGCTGCCCCTTTGGAACAGCCTTAAAAGGAGATATTTGAGTTCTACTCAGCTCTAGGATCGAAGTTCGAGGCTCCGATCGATAAAGTGGACTCGTGCTTCAAGTTTGAAGACAAAAAACATTTCAAATATTTTTGCCGACCCGCCGCCTCTTTGGAGCACCCTTAAAAGAGGGAAAAATATTTGTAATTTTTTTTGTCCTCAAACTTGAAGCACGAGTCCACTTTATCGATCGGAGTCTCGAACTTCGATCATAAACCCGAGTAGAACTCAAATATCTCGTTTTAAGGCTGTTCCAAAGGGGCAGCGGGTCCGCAAAAATATTTGCAATTTTTTTTGTCTTCAAACTTGAAGCACGAATCAATGATATCGATCGGAGCCTAAACTTCGATCCTAGCCCCAAGTAGAACTCAAATACCTCCTTTTAAGCGTGTTCCAAAGAGGCGGCGGGTCGGCAAAAAAATTTGCAATTTTTTTTTTCTACAAACTTGAAGCACGAATCAATGATATCTATTGGAGCCTCAAACTTCGATCCTAGCCCCGAGTAGAATTGAAATTCCCTCTTTTAAGGGTGTTCCAAAGGGGCGGCGGGTCAGGAAAAATATTTGTAATTTTTTTTATTTTCAAACTTGAGGTATGTATCGATGATATCGATTGGAGCATCGAAATTCGTTCGCAGCCCCTAGTAGATCCAAATTCCTCTTTTTAAGCGTGTTCCAAAGGGGTGCGGGGCGGAAAAAAAATTTGAAATTTTTGTTGTCTTCACACCTTGAGGCACGTGTCGACGATATCGATTAGAGCATCGAAATTCGTTCGTAGCCTCTAGTAGATCTCAAATTCCTCTTTTTAAGCGTGTTGCAAAGGGGTTCAGGGGCGGCAAAAATATTTAATATTTTTTTTTGTCTTCCAACTTGAGGCACGGATCGACGATATCGATTGGAGCATCGAAATTCGATCATAGCCCCGAGTAGATCCCAGATTCTTCCTTTTAAAGTTGTTCCAAAGGGGTACCAAGGCGCCAAAAAATTTAATTTTTTTTATTTTCAAACTTGAGGCACGTTCACCCATCCCGTTCACCCATCCCGTTCACCCGTCCCGTTCACCCGTCCCGTTCACCCGTCCCGTTCACCCGTCCCGTTCACCCGTCCCGTTCACCCGTCCCGTTCACCCGTCCCGTTCACCCGTCCCGTTCACCCGTCCCGTTCACCCGTCCCGTTCACCCGTCCCGTTCACCCGTCCCGTTCACCCGTCCCGTTCACCCGTCCCGTTCACCCGTCCCGTTCACCCGTCCCGTTCACCCGTCCCGTTCACCCGTCCCGTTCACCCGTCCCGTTCACCCGTCCCGTTCACCCGTCCCGTTCACCCGTCCCGTTCACCCGTCCCGTTCACCCGTCCCGTTCACCCGTCCCGTTCACCCGTCCCGTTCACCCGTCCCGTTCACCCGTCCCGTTCACCCGTCCCGTTCACCCGTCCCGTTCACCCGTCCCGTTCACCCGTCCCGTTCACCCGTCCCGTTCACCCGTCCCGTTCACCCGTCCCGTTCACCCGTCCCGTTCACCCGTCCCGTTCACCCGTCCCGTTCACCCGTCCCGTTCACCCGTCCCGTTCACCCGTCCCGTTCACCCGTCCCGTTCACCCGTCCCGTTCACCCGTCCCGTTCACCCGTCCCGTTCACCCGTCCCGTTCACCCCTCCCGTTCACCCGTCCCGTTCACCCGTCCCGTTCACCCGTCCCGTTCACCCGTCCCGTTCACCCGTCCCGTTCACCCGTCCCGTTCACCCGTCCCGTTCACCCGTCCCGTTCACCCGTCCCGTTCACCCGTCCCGTTCACCCGTCCCGTTCACCCGTCCCGTTCACCCATCCCGTTCACCCTTCCCGTTCACCCGTCCCGTTCACCCGTCCCGTTCACCCGTCCCGTTCACCCGTCCCGTTCACCCGTCCCGTTCACCCGTCCCGTTCACCCGTCCCGTTCACCCGTCCCGTTCACCCGTCCCGTTCACCCGTCCCGTTCACCCGTCCCGTTCACCCGTCCCGTTCACCCGTCCCGTTCACCCGTCCCGTTCACCCGTCCCGTTCACCCGTCCCGTTCACCCGTCCCGTTCACCCGTCCCGTTCACCCGTCCCGTTCACCCGTCCCGTTCACCCGTCCCGTTCACCCGTCCCGTTCACCCGTCCCGTTCACCCGTCCCGTTCACCCGTCCCGTTCACCCGTCCCGTTCACCCGTCCCGTTCACCCGTCCCGTTCACCCGTCCCGTTCACCCGTCCCGTTCACCCGTCCCGTTCACCCGTCCCGTTCACCCGTCCCGTTCACCCGTCCCGTTCACCCGTCCCGTTCACCCGTCCCGTTCACCCGTCCCGTTCACCCGTCCCGTTCACCCGTCCCGTTCACCCGTCCCGTTCACCCGTCCCGTTCACCCGTCCCGTTCACCCGTCCCGTTCACCCGTCCCGTTCACCCGTCCCGTTCACCCGTCCCGTTCACCCGTCCCGTTCACCCGTCCCGTTCACCCGTCCCGTTCACCCGTCCCGTTCACCCGTCCCGTTCACCCGTCCCGTTCACCCGTCCCGTTCACCCGTCCCGTTCACCCGTCCCGTTCACCCGTCCCGTTCACCCGTCCCGTTCACCCGTCCCGTTCACCCGTCCCGTTCACCCGTCCCGTTCACCCGTCCCGTTCACCCGTCCCGTTCACCCGTCCCGTTCACCCGTCCCGTTCACCCGTCCCGTTCACCCGTCCCGTTCACCCGTCCCGTTCACCCGTCCCGTTCACCCGTCCCGTTCACCCGTCCCGTTCACCCGTCCCGTTCACCCGTCCCGTTCACCCGTCCCGTTCACCCGTCCCGTTCACCCGTCCCGTTCACCCGTCCCGTTCACCCGTCCCGTTCACCCGTCCCGTTCACCCGTCCCGTTCACCCGTCCCGTTCACCCGTCCCGTTCACCCGTCCCGTTCACCCGTCCCGTTCACCCGTCCCGTTCACCCGTCCCGTTCACCCGTCCCGTTCACCCGTCCCGTTCACCCGTCCCGTTCACCCGTCCCGTTCACCCGTCCCGTTCACCCGTCCCGTTCACCCGTCCCGTTCACCCGTCCCGTTCACCCGTCCCGTTCACCCGTCCCGTTCACCCGTCCCGTTCACCCGTCCCGTTCACCCGTCCCGTTCACCCGTCCCGTTCACCCGTCCCGTTCACCCGTCCCGTTCACCCGTCCCGTTCACCCGTCCCGTTCACCCGTCCCGTTCACCCGTCCCGTTCACCCGTCCCGTTCACCCGTCCCGTTCACCCGTCCCGTTCACCCGTCCCGTTCACCCGTCCCGTTCACCCGTCCCGTTCACCCGTCCCGTTCACCCGTCCCGTTCACCCGTCCCGTTCACCCGTCCCGTTCACCCGTCCCGTTCACCCGTCCCGTTCACCCGTCCCGTTCACCCGTCCCGTTCACCCGTCCCGTTCACCCGTCCCGTTCACCCGTCCCGTTCACCCGTCCCGTTCACCCGTCCCGTTCACCCGTCCCGTTCACCCGTCCCGTTCACCCGTCCCGTTCACCCGTCCCGTTCACCCGTCCCGTTCACCCGTCCCGTTCACCCGTCCCGTTCACCCGTCCCGTTCACCCGTCCCGTTCACCCGTCCCGTTCACCCGTCCCGTTCACCCGTCCCGTTCACCCGTCCCGTTCACCCGTCCCGTTCACCCGTCCCGTTCACCCGTCCCGTTCACCCGTCCCGTTCACCCGTCCCGTTCACCCGTCCCGTTCACCCGTCCCGTTCACCCGTCCCGTTCACCCGTCCCGTTCACCCGTCCCGTTCACCCGTCCCGTTCACCCGTCCCGTTCACCCGTCCCGTTCACCCGTCCCGTTCACCCGTCCCGTTCACCCGTCCCGTTCACCCGTCCCGTTCACCCGTCCCGTTCACCCGTCCCGTTCACCCGTCCCGTTCACCCGTCCCGTTCACCCGTCCCGTTCACCCGTCCCGTTCACCCGTCCCGTTCACCCGTCCCGTTCACCCGTCCCGTTCACCCGTCCCGTTCACCCGTCCCGTTCACCCGTCCCGTTCACCCGTCCCGTTCACCCGTCCCGTTCACCCGTCCCGTTCACCCGTCCCGTTCACCCGTCCCGTTCACCCGTCCCGTTCACCCGTCCCGTTCACCCGTCCCGTTCACCCGTCCCGTTCACCCGTCCCGTTCACCCGTCCCGTTCACCCGTCCCGTTCACCCGTCCCGTTCACCCGTCCCGTTCACCCGTCCCGTTCACCCGTCCCGTTCACCCGTCCCGTTCACCCGTCCCGTTCACCCGTCCCGTTCACCCGTCCCGTTCACCCGTCCCGTTCACCCGTCCCGTTCACCCGTCCCGTTCACCCGTCCCGTTCACCCGTCCCGTTCACCCGTCCCGTTCACCCGTCCCGTTCACCCGTCCCGTTCACCCGTCCCGTTCACCCGTCCCGTTCACCCGTCCCGTTCACCCGTCCCGTTCACCCGTCCCGTTCACCCGTCCCGTTCACCCGTCCCGTTCACCCGTCCCGTTCACCCGTCCCGTTCACCCGTCCCGTTCACCCGTCCCGTTCACCCGTCCCGTTCACCCGTCCCGTTCACCCGTCCCGTTCACCCGTCCCGTTCACCCGTCCCGTTCACCCGTCCCGTTCACCCGTCCCGTTCACCCGTCCCGTTCACCCGTCCCGTTCACCCGTCCCGTTCACCCGTCCCGTTCACCCGTCCCGTTCACCCGTCCCGTTCACCCGTCCCGTTCACCCGTCCCGTTCACCCGTCCCGTTCACCCGTCCCGTTCACCCGTCCCGTTCACCCGTCCCGTTCACCCGTCCCGTTCACCCGTCCCGTTCACCCGTCCCGTTCACCCGTCCCGTTCACCCGTCCCGTTCACCCGTCCCGTTCACCCGTCCCGTTCACCCGTCCCGTTCACCCGTCCCGTTCACCCGTCCCGTTCACCCGTCCCGTTCACCCGTCCCGTTCACCCGTCCCGTTCACCCGTCCCGTTCACCCGTCCCGTTCACCCGTCCCGTTCACCCGTCCCGTTCACCCGTCCCGTTCACCCCTCCCGTTCACCCGTCCCGTTCACCCGTCCCGTTCACCCGTCCCGTTCACCCGTCCCGTTCACCCGTCCCGTTCACCCGTCCCGTTCACCCGTCCCGTTCACCCGTCCCGTTCACCCGTCCCGTTCACCCGTCCCGTTCACCCGTCCCGTTCACCCGTCCCGTTCACCCGTCCCGTTCACCCGTCCCGTTCACCCGTCCCGTTCACCCGTCCCGTTCACCCGTCCCGTTCACCCGTCCCGTTCACCCGTCCCGTTCACCCGTCCCGTTCACCCGTCCCGTTCACCCGTCCCGTTCACCCGTCCCGTTCACCCGTCCCGTTCACCCGTCCCGTTCACCCGTCCCGTTCACCCGTCCCGTTCACCCGTCCCGTTCACCCGTCCCGTTCACCCGTCCCGTTCACCCGTCCCGTTCACCCGTCCCGTTCACCCGTCCCGTTCACCCGTCCCGTTCACCCGTCCCGTTCACCCGTCCCGTTCACCCGTCCCGTTCACCCGTCCCGTTCACCCGTCCCGTTCACCCGTCCCGTTCACCCGTCCCGTTCACCCGTCCCGTTCACCCGTCCCGTTCACCCGTCCCGTTCACCCGTCCCGTTCACCCGTCCCGTTCACCCGTCCCGTTCACCCGTCCCGTTCACCCGTCCCGTTCACCCGTCCCGTTCACCCGTCCCGTTCACCCGTCCCGTTCACCCGTCCCGTTCACCCGTCCCGTTCACCCGTCCCGTTCACCCGTCCCGTTCACCCGTCCCGTTCACCCGTCCCGTTCACCCGTCCCGTTCACCCGTCCCGTTCACCCGTCCCGTTCACCCGTCCCGTTCACCCGTCCCGTTCACCCGTCCCGTTCACCCGTCCCGTTCACCCGTCCCGTTCACCCGTCCCGTTCACCCGTCCCGTTCACCCGTCCCGTTCACCCGTCCCGTTCACCCGTCCCGTTCACCCGTCCCGTTCACCCGTCCCGTTCACCCGTCCCGTTCACCCGTCCCGTTCACCCGTCCCGTTCACCCGTCCCGTTCACCCGTCCCGTTCACCCGTCCCGTTCACCCGTCCCGTTCACCCGTCCCGTTCACCCGTCCCGTTCACCCGTCCCGTTCACCCGTCCCGTTCACCCGTCCCGTTCACCCGTCCCGTTCACCCGTCCCGTTCACCCGTCCCGTTCACCCGTCCCGTTCACCCGTCCCGTTCACCCGTCCCGTTCACCCGTCCCGTTCACCCGTCCCGTTCACCCGTCCCGTTCACCCGTCCCGTTCACCCGTCCCGTTCACCCGTCCCGTTCACCCGTCCCGTTCACCCGTCCCGTTCACCCGTCCCGTTCACCCGTCCCGTTCACCCGTCCCGTTCACCCGTCCCGTTCACCCGTCCCGTTCACCCGTCCCGTTCACCCGTCCCGTTCACCCGTCCCGTTCACCCGTCCCGTTCACCCATCCCGTTCACCCATCCCGTTCACCCATCCCGTTCACCCGTCCCGTTCACCCGTCCCGTTCACCCGTCCCGTTCACCCGTCCCGTTCACCCGTCCCGTTCACCCGTCCCGTTCACCCGTCCCGTTCACCCGTCCCGTTCACCCGTCCCGTTCACCCATCCCGTTCACCCGTCCCGTTCACCCGTCCCGTTCACCCGTCCCGTTCACCCGTCCCGTTCACCCGTCCCGTTCACCCGTCCCGTTCACCCGTCCCGTTCACCCGTCCCGTTCACCCGTCCCGTTCACCCGTCCCGTTCACCCGTCCCGTTCACCCGTCCCGTTCACCCGTCCCGTTCACCCGTCCCGTTCACCCGTCCCGTTCACCCGTCCCGTTCACCCGTCCCGTTCACCCGTCCCGTTCACCCGTCCCGTTCACCCGTCCCGTTCACCCGTCCCGTTCACCCGTCCCGTTCACCCGTCCCGTTCACCCGTCCCGTTCACCCGTCCCGTTCACCCGTCCCGTTCACCCGTCCCGTTCACCCGTCCCGTTCACCCGTCCCGTTCACCCGTCCCGTTCACCCGTCCCGTTCACCCGTCCCGTTCACCCGTCCCGTTCACCCGTCCCGTTCACCCGTCCCGTTCACCCGTCCCGTTCACCCGTCCCGTTCACCCGTCCCGTTCACCCGTCCCGTTCACCCGTCCCGTTCACCCGTCCCGTTCACCCGTCCCGTTCACCCGTCCCGTTCACCCGTCCCGTTCACCCGTCCCGTTCACCCGTCCCGTTCACCCGTCCCGTTCACCCGTCCCGTTCACCCGTCCCGTTCACCCGTCCCGTTCACCCGTCCCGTTCACCCGTCCCGTTCACCCGTCCCGTTCACCCGTCCCGTTCACCCGTCCCGTTCACCCGTCCCGTTCACCCGTCCCGTTCACCCGTCCCGTTCACCCGTCCCGTTCACCCGTCCCGTTCACCCGTCCCGTTCACCCGTCCCGTTCACCCTTCCCGTTCACCCATCCCGTTCACCCGTCCCGTTCACCCGTCCCGTTCACCCGTCCCGTTCACCCGTCCCGTTCACCCGTCCCGTTCACCCGTCCCGTTCACCCATCCCGTTCACCCGTCCCGTTCACCCGTCCCGTTCACCCGTCCCGTTCACCCGTCCCGTTCACCCGTCCCGTTCACCCGTCCCGTTCACCCGTCCCGTTCACCCGTCCCGTTCACCCGTCCCGTTCACCCGTCCCGTTCACCCGTCCCGTTCACCCGTCCCGTTCACCCGTCCCGTTCACCCGTCCCGTTCACCCGTCCCGTTCACCCGTCCCGTTCACCCGTCCCGTTCACCCGTCCCGTTCACCCGTCCCGTTCACCCGTCCCGTTCACCCGTCCCGTTCACCCGTCCCGTTCACCCGTCCCGTTCACCCGTCCCGTTCACCCGTCCCGTTCACCCGTCCCGTTCACCCGTCCCGTTCACCCGTCCCGTTCACCCGTCCCGTTCACCCATCCCGTTCACCCATCCCGTTCATTAAAGCATTTCAGTGCTTAAAATAATATTTAAAATACCCCGAACCCTCCGGGGCTCCGTGGAACTTGATTTTAAAAATAAAAATGAAACCTAACAATCTTCGGATATTTTAATTTTCCGATTTACATTTAAGTCGAAAATAATAAAAATTCATCTTACCTTGCTGCTCAACATTAGCGCTACAATGTAAATCTATGCTGAAAAAATAAATCCATCCACTTTTTTTAGATCCTCGCACTTATTGGCTCGGAATTAATTCTATTATTCGTCATTCAGAAATTATGAATTTCGAACATTGGCCAGATGTCAAAGTCGGTCGAGGCTGACAACTTCGCGCGCGTCAAGTCGCGCGGCCGCTTGAACCGAGTCGCAGTGCGACTCGCTTCACGCTGCCTCAAGCCAGTGCCGAAATAAAAGGGGGCATCGTATCCGCGCGAACTTCCTGGCCCTAATCATAATACACTAGGACCTCGATTTTTGCGCCCTCGGTTTCCTCAACAGTCCCCACCACGTTGCGAATGTCGATCGACACAGTAAGCTTTAGGCCATGCTCGACAGTTAGTATGGGCGGGGCATGCGCAACCTCGGTTTTGGTAAGTGTGATGCGGAGCCGGTCCCGCCCCTCGCGGACCTCCCAACCGTAACTTATGGTTGGGATTCGGTAGTTTTTCCCACATCCGACCTCAAACCAAGCGGCCAATTGGTGCACACCAAACCAACCAGTGTTTCAACTTTTCAAAGGTTGATTTTGGGTTAGTTTTTGTAAACCAACTGTAAACCAACCATTCTTTGCACGCGATGAAAGGTTGGTTCATGGTTGAATATTATAAACCAACTCCAATTCCAACTCTTAAGCTACAATATCGATGGTTGATTTGTGGTTGATTGTTCATAACCGACCATAAACCAACCGTTTTTGACAACCAACTATGCAGCGGTTGGCTTATGGTTAGGTTTGAAAAATCGACTAAAAATCAACCGTTACCATTCTTGGCTGAAAGTCGGAATTAGGGTCGTTTTCTAATATCTAACCGTTACCCAACCTTTCATCGCGTCTAAAGAATAGTTGGTTTATAGTTGGTTCACAAAAACCAACCCTAAATCAACCTTCAGAAAGTTGGAATATTGGTTGGTTTGGTGCTCCGGTTGACCGGTTGGTTTTTGGGTTAGTTTCAGGTTGGGCGGAACGCGAGGGTGCACTCATCGAAGCTCAAGCTCATCGCGATAATATGGGCCGTAAACCGTCTGGGCGCGCTCTTGATCAACATAAAGTTCACGATCGTGAGCGATTGTCAGGCTCTAATGTATCTCAATACGAGCCGAACCAAACATCCGCAAATCGCACGTTGGGCCGTACAACTCAGCGAATTCGACGCCGAGTTCGTCTCACATAGGCTAGGTTCCGTGACACGCATAGAGCGCGTACATGACATGAGCGCATTGAAGTGTTTCGTTCACGCTTTCGCATTATGCGTCATCTAGAAACGGAACGACTATCTATGCGCTCGATGGGTGTTACGGAATGCCGACATTAAAAGTAGTCGAAGCGAACCAGTGCGACAAGGGGTACAGCTTCCGCTACATTCGCATGCGCGCAGTGGCGAGATTAGGAACGCTACTATGCGCACATTGAGCGCATTATGCGTGTCATGGAACCCGGCCATAAAAGCCCTGAGCCGCGCTCCGACCGACCCGATTAACGCGATAACCGTCGCGAACGAAAATTCAAGAGTACCCGAACCGATGAGTCGCGAGAACCCGGACGAAAAACAAACAAAAGAGAGAGTGAGACAGACCGAGACGAATCAAGTGTATACGGTAATCCGCGAACAAACCGAAATAACGATGTTTCAAGCGAGTGACGAGTCAATCAAGGGAAAATGCGCGATATTACGCGCGAAACCCGTGACGCGAACACCGCAGGAGCGAAGCGAAATTGGCGAATTCAAGTTAATCGAAGGAATTTTGTACCAAGGTCGATGACGGAAAACGCTTGTACGTCGTCCCACACGCGCTACGAAAAAGCCTGGTCATTCGGTTTCACGATATGAAAAGCCACCTGGGAGTGAAACGAACGCTCAACCAAATGAGACAAAATTATAATTTCCCCAATATGAGGCGATACGTCAAGCAACACATACGTGCGTGAATCCAGTGCGTGATGGACAAAAGCAAACCGGGACGACAAAAAGGGGAATTACACCCTATCCCACCGAGAGCTCGACCTTTCGCGACAATCCACGTGGATCACTCAGGCCCGTACGTCACGAGCGGCAGACAGAAACGTCACGTGTTCGCAATAATCGACAACCTGACACGATTCGTAATACTTCACGCAACCCGCGACACAAAAGCAACGGGAGGCGTTGGTGCACTGGAGGAGTTCGTGTTACAGTACGGAGCGCCCGTCCGAATCATCAGCGATCGAGGAACGTGTTTCACGAGCAGCAAATTCGATGAGTTCTACAAAACACACGGGATTCATCATGTCTTAACGTCGCCACAACACCCGCAAGCGAACGGCATGATCGAGCGCGTCAACGCAACGCTACTTCCGGCGATAATCGCGAGCCTGAAGCAAGAGGACGGCCGCGATTGGGACCTCCACCTGCGGAGCGTACAACGAGATCTCAACGCATGCTACAGCCAGACGACCGGCAAAAGTCCCTTTCAATTGTTATACGGGTATACGCCGAGGTTTAACGAAGTACGTTACACCAGTTGACCGACGAAAGTGAAAAACGGTACCAAGAACCCTCACTCCTACAAGACGTGGCCCGCGAACGAATTGTTGTGCAACAACGAGCGTACAAGGCACGCTACGATGCGAAACGAGACGTACACACGAAATTTCGAATCGGAGACATCGTATATATGTCGACACAAACTACAGCAACGAGCGAGAGCACAAAGTTTCAACCCAAACATCGCGGGCCGTTAGTGATAACGCAGACGCTTCCGAGTGATACGTACCGGGTGGCGCAGCTACGTGAGAACATGCTGGGACGACGCTACGCTTCGACGGCGCACGCTAGCCAATGGAAAGTGTGGAGACCAAACGACCCTGAGGAAGAAGAAAACTAACCCGATTCGAGCGACACCGAGAGCGACAAGAAGAAGATACAGGACGCGACCAACGAAAGCAACGATAACGGCAACGAAGAGCCCGAAAAACTACCCGAAGAACCGAGCACGAGTGCGAAGAATACGCGATCGCGAAGATCGCGACGCCCGCCGGAATTTTACGGAATATAAAAAAAAAAAGAAAATAATGCAAAGGAAAAGTGCAATGAGTGCGAGTAAATTTTGTGGTTAGCATAGTTTTCGCGTTTTGTGTGTGAGCGAAGAATGAAAAATCGCGCGATGTTTGTCTGGTATCAACTAATAAGGACAAAAAAAAACGGGTGTGTTCAGTAATTTTTTTTGTTGTTTGGCAGAATTTTGCTGTGTGATTACCGCCGTTGCGGCAGTTGAAGAGTGAAGAGTAAAAAAAAACAACGAGCATACGAGAGAGATTTAGTGATTTATTACCTTTTTTTTCAAGTATGTTGTCGCCACCAAAGTGCGCGGCATCGCAGTTGCTTTGCGTACGTTTTGTACTCCAAAAAAAAAAAGCGAAAACGCGTGAAATTTTTTATTCTTTTATTGGTTGTGTGTTTTCCTGTGGTTTAATATTGTTGTTCGTCGACGTTAAAAAGCGAAACATTGTGCGACGCGCTGTTTATTGCTACTTTTGCTCGCCCAAAACAAAAACAAAAAAAAAACAAAATGAGAATGCTCCGAGAATTTGACAATTGTTGTTAAAGGAACGAAGCGGTATGAATGCCTGCAAAAAAAAAACAGAATGAAGCGAAGCGAACATGTCTCGAGGGCGAGACACTGTAAGGATGGCCGAGTGTTAAACACACACGCATGCGGGAATCGTCCCGCGACGAATCGACACATCGATCGATATCGAGCAGGCTGTGGATCACGACCGGAGAGATCCACAACGGTGCGCGACTTCTCAGTGTGCGATAACCGAGCGATCGACCGATAACATTCGCAAGGACGCGGGGTCACGAGACGAGCGAACCGTAACGGAAACTCCGAATGCGCGTGTGCGCGTGTGCGTGTGTGTGCGTGTGTGAGTGTGTGACAGCGTGCATCGCTTAGAACGACTATAACTCGGGACCGGCTTGAGATAGCGGGTTGAAATTTTGTACACTAGTAGTATGGTCACGTCTCTTCCTTCGGTGTATTTTTCATGAAGATTGAGGCCCGTTTAGAGATTTTACGCGAATTCGAAATTTTTGAGAAAATTCTGTGGTAGCTCTAACTTTCGTAAATGTTAAGCTATCATCCTAAAAATGCATATTAATACGATACTATGAACAAAGACCTTTGGTATTGAATTTCGCCGAAATCTACCGAAGGGATCAGATTTTATGAGATTGTGATTTTTTATAAATATTGCTAAAAACTGTCTAATTTGAGTAAACATGGTGGTATCGAGATTAAATTTGGCATGGGTATGGACTAACACTGTACAATGTTTCATATTAAATTTGGCAAAAATTGATCAAACCGTTTAAAGTTTATAGGATTTTGAACATTTGAAATGTTTTGATTTTTTTTTACGCCTGACACGAGTTTCTGAATCAAATATCACGCAAAGAGTAACTTGAGTAATACTGTTGTAATCAGCGCTGAATAATAGATTAAAAATGGCCTTAAAAAGTGTTGAATGAATTTTGAAATTTTCATATCGCGTCCTCATAAAAGTTGGAAATTGCAATTTTAATATCGCTTTCTCATAATGTTTTTTTATTTTTATTTTTTGCGAAAATTGTTTTTCAATTATAGCTTCCTCTATGAGGAAGCCAAAATGGAACAACCGAATTTATCATAGCGGAAGTTATGTGCAAAAATGTAAAACATGAGGAAGTAATTGTGAACATCACTATGCAGGCTTTTTTTCCTCGGAGCATCCGCGAAATTATTGTTCCGACTGAGAGTCACAATCAAAAGATCTACTTATTTATCCTCGCGCCGTGACAAAACGCCCAAGCACAGTGCTGGGACTTGCCACAGAACGAGATCCCTAACTGGAGTTATCCAGTGACCAGAAAGAACCGTATCTTACTAATTTGTAGCATGGCTCCTTTTCGAACGCGAAGACAATGGTACTACCCCGATCTGTACGTAGCAATTGAGAATGATTTGTGCGCTCCTCGCGGTTTTATTGTCTTGATGTCTGCAGAAGCACGGTAGTGGGAATTTTGTCTGCTTCTGTATCCCAAAATTTGGTAGCGGGAGTAGAGTTTGAAGGCAGTGGGGACCCTTCAAGGTGTAGGGTGGGTCACCTATCTATCTTCCTTCTCCCTTCTGCCGGTAACGAAGCGACCTCATTTCACCCCCTTACAATATAGTAAACATATACATACAGTAACATGTACATGGTACATTAGGGTGTTTCGAAAAAAAAAATGTATTTTTTTCAAGATGTTTGATAAGAAATGGACCTATTATAGCTAGATAGGCATAGCTTTTAAATTTGAGCTTGATCGGTTAATATTTAGAGGTCGCTCATAGGCCATTTGTGTTTTCCATTTAAATAACATGTGAGAACACTGTACCTTTTCTTCAATTCTGAATAACTTCGTCAATTTTGAAGCTACAGAGGTTTCAAAAAACTCATTTTAAAGGTTATGAAATAAGCTTCAAAAGCGTATGCATTACATTGCACACTTGAAAATTGGTTCTTCCAATAACCGATGTTGTATGGGAAAAGACGAAAAAAATGTAGTATCATCTGTAATTTTAAATACACTAGACCCCTCTTATCTTAATTTCACTTAACTTAACCGCCCTTTAAGGTAGTCCTTGCGAATGGTGTCGCATTTTGCATAAGTTCCATAAAATGAGAGGGAATTACAAACACTTCTCGATGGTATAAAAATCTGAAAAAAAATCAAGCATATCAAAGGTGCTACAGGTGCTGATGGTATAAAAATCTGAAAAAAATCAAGCTTACTAAAGGTGCTGAAAAGATTAATTTTGCATAATAATAATTCCAACATGTTGTTAACAAAATGATGAATAAAAAATTGTTCAACAAATCTCCCGGAGACCTAACTTTTTTTAAATGAAAATTATTCGTTCATTTTTCTGAATACCAATGAATTTTTTCAGATTTTTCTGAAAATTTCGAATTTTTTTTTATATGGGAAAAATAATATGTGGAAAAACATAAAAATTTAAAGTCTTCAGAAAAATCTGTAAAAATGTATATAAAGAAAAATGAACGAATCATTTTCATTAAAGAGAAAGTTTGGTTACCGGGAAATTTTTTGAACGATTGTTTTTTTCATCAATTTGTTATTATCATTTTGGAATTATAATTATGTAAAATTAATCTTTCCAGTACCTTTAATATGCATGAATATTTTCAGATTTTTATACCATCGAGAAGTGTTTGAAATTCTCTCTCATTTTCGTTGAAGTTATCCGAAACACCATGCCCTAGAACTACCTTAAGGAACTATGGAACTATTCGTTTAATCACCCGGAAACTTTTGTGAGTGTAATCTGAAATCTTGCTACGAAAACATATCCATAATTCATGAAAAAAATCGTAAGGGAATTATTTAAAAATTCATATGATTCCAAAAACATAAACCAATTCATTAAAAAAAAAAAAAAAATTCCATAGAACATCGAATATTGGAATAACCAATTTTCAAGTGTGCAAAGTAATGCGTATGCTTTTGAAGCTCATTTCATGACCTTTAAAATGAGTTTTTTGAAAGCTCTGTAGCTTCAAAATTGACGAAGTTATTCAGAATTGAAGAAAAGGTATAGTGTTCTCACATGTTATTTAAATGGAAAACACAAATGGCCTATGAGCGACCTCTAAATATTAACCGATTAAGCTCAAATTTAAAAGGTATGCCTATCTAGCTATAATAGGTGGAGTTCTTATCAAACATCTTGAAAAAAAAATAATTTTTTTTTTTCGAAACACTCTAATGTACATAGTATACATATAGTAAAATACATATAATCCAAAAAATTCCGATGCAAACAATTATCGTTATAACTTACAACTAATTGTTTACCGACTTTTTTGAGTCGAAATCGAAAGGGATTGAACAAAAATTCTTTTTTGTAACACGATAAAAATATTGTATTATACACATTTCTAGTTTTACGATAATATAAAGGTATATAATAAAGGGAAAGGCGAGAACGAACACAGGATTATGATGTATCACAATGAGAAAAATGTTATGCTCAGAGAGGATTTGTACTATCGTCTATTATAACATTGACAGTCTTATTTCTTTCTTTTTTCAGCGGGATCGAGTTTTTGTTGTCCTGTTGCGCCCGGCGAATCGCTCACGTTTACCTCTTCGTCCTCTACCTCTAGGCTATTTAATCTACATAAATATTAAACAATCGTATGAATCTTTCATCGTCAACAGTGTGCAAACACTGTTCTTTTTCTTTTTTAAATCTGTGATCTATACCTACTCATCTTGTTCCAAGCTGTGTAGCATTTGGAAGCCAGCGTCGAGACTCGGAGGAAAACCCATGTCGGGATCGAGCAACTGAAGAGTCGGTACTTCTCTGTACACATTGCCAAATTCGTCAAGTTCCTCGAATTGCAGCTTACCAGCAGGATCGTCGAGTTCAATCCTGCAATTTTTTTTTCACCAAACATTGCACTTTATTTTGTATGACATAATAATTTATAAGATAACAAGATGGTTCTGAATACAAACTTGCTACACGTGCTGAGTTCCAGCCGCTGTTCTTCCGCCATGATGTCTGCTTCGCGCTTCATCTTCTTCTCAAATCTCAAAATGAAGCCCTGATAATAATCGTGCAAAGCTATAACTCCACCAACACCAGCCTGCAGAAGGACTTTTTCCATAGCATCCTGTAACAGTAAACTCGATATTATAAACGATCCTTCTTTAGGTGGTAGGAAACAAATTACGACATAATCATTGTCTTACAGGAAACCCATGATCCTTTTGTTCGATGGTAACTTTTAACAACAACGACATTCTCCGCAAGAAATGTTCACCGATGTCTGTCAGTGTTTCCAAGGCCGTGTTAGACGACGTCTCGTACCCAATGTGGGCCAGTAAAACAATAACTGCGTGTTTCAACAATTTTCGTGCTGTCATTGGCTTCAGATGGGCAACAGCCGAGCTCTGCTTAAACTTTGGCCTGCAACGATGGGATATTCATATAAAATCTGTTCACTGCATTTTAATGAATAAATCACGGTTTAAGATTTATTTACCGATCTCTGCAAGGAGATTGGAAGCGAAAAAGATTGGCATTTATATTCTCGTTCGGAGAATCTTGAGGTTCTATGGTCAATCCCAAACCCAAGATGCTTCCTTCACCCTGATGTGTGAAAGGGTTCATTTTAATAGTAATAAAACTACAAACATCTATAATAAATAATTACCAGAGCTCTCAGTTGCTGGTGAAGATTGATTGTATTTAAAACATGAGTATTATGCATCGGCAATCTAAAAAAAAAGAATAAAAAATATTGAAAAAATAGAAAAAATACGTTCTCTCAGAAGAAGCTTTGCGAATAAAGGAACGTTATAAGCTAGTGATATGAAAATTGTAATTTTCAACTTTTATCTGTTAACTCACTGGATAAACTCTGGTTGCATGTCGATTTGATAGTCGCAATCGATGTTGTTAGATTCATCCATCACTTGGCGCCATACATTTTCTATTATATCCGGTGTTATGACTTCTTGCTTGTGTGTTTCTCTTGCAGGCAATTCGCCCCAGAGGCTTTCGGTAGCAAATCCTTTGCTGGACTTCATTGTGCCAGTTTCATACATACGAACAGGCAATTACACATTCCTCCAAGTGATATTTTTGCTTGTTTTCGTCTTCATATAAAAAAAATATCACTTTTAGGGCAGGAAAGACACAACATCGAAACACATACTTGACGCTGCAAAAAAAAAAAGTCACCTAATTTTTCAAGATCGTTCGTAGTAAGGTCTAGATAACGAGAATAAGGTGTATTGCACACAACGTACAAAGAACTCACAGTTTTCGCGCCACTAGAAGGGTGCAGATGTGTCTAATCGAAAGTATATGTGAAGTTTGTAAATATCTCTACGAAGCTTTCGCGTAAGCAACGATCGTTGACGGACTACGTGAACATTACTCGAACTCGGAACATTGTTATACTGAAAAATTGTAAACCGACGGGAGTGCAATTAGCGCATAAGTCAGTTGTACCGACGCGTAAAATCACTTTTTGGGGTTATGATGTCACGGAATTTACCGTTCGGACATATTTACGCGACGAGTTGTCAACGAGAACCCTAGACGGCGCTGTAGTTTGTCGATCTGCGCGTGCACCAAATTTTCAAACTCAAATTATATCCCTTTCAATACGCTGAAATTGAAAAGAGATAGGGATTATCGCCTAAATGAGCAACTGTAATTGGGAGTAAACAAAAATAATGGAGAATGCTGCAGCTTCGATACTGACACGAGCCGTGGACATGGATAAGAAGGAACAATACACAATGGCACTAGTTCTTTATCAAGAGGGACTACAAATTCTTGTCGATTCGATAAAAGGTTCGAACAACGTTATTATCCAGTTCGGATAATCGAAACGAACATTTTTTTACGTATATAAATAAAACATATATAAACGAAATGACAGTATATATTAAACTTCAAAACATATTGTTAGCATATTTTTTTAAACATCAGTCTCTTTTCAAGGCTTCTGTGAAATAAAGTCGTCCATTTTGCCTTCCTCGTAGGCGGAAGCTTTCTCTTCATGAAAAGAAATTGTTTCGTGATTTTCATGTAAACTTAAACAGCTTTATCGATCGGGTTGAAATTTTACACGTAAGTAAAGCAGTTAGGTGCTTCGCTTTTGTTACAACCCACACAGCACGGAAATATTTCTGAAATGTGACGAAAATATTTTTTTGAGATATTGAAAATATTTTAATAAGATTACAAAATATTTTGTAAACATTTTGAAAATATTTTTACATTTAAATTTTTCAGAAATATTTCGCAAAAATGTTTTTGAAACATTTTACAAATATTTTAAAATGTTGGTAATTAGATATCTTTTTGAAATATTCAAGAAATTATCAATATTTTAGTGCTGTAGATATTGTTCATTACTTTTAACATATGTACTGCCTCCAGCGCTTCATCTACGGAATTCCTGTGAGTCCCTTCAAGAGTCCCAATAACATGTAGTGTTATTACATATTAAATAGTAGAACTGCATTAAAATATATCCACGAACTATGGCTTTTGTAATTTTTCGTTCCTTCTGAACATAGTACACATCTGCTAATATTCGCAGAAAAAATATAAAAATAATAATAATAATATAAAAATAATAATAATATAATTTAAAAATATTATTTCTAAACAATATATTTCAGAAATATTTTGTAAGATTTGAAATATTGAAAATATTTTTTAATTGTTTCAAAAATCTTTCGTTGCAATATTTCGGGAGAATTTTTCAAAATGTTATTTCCATATATTACAGAAATATTTGAAAGATAGAAAATATTTCTGAAATGTTGTCAAAATATTTCGTGCTATACAGACAATTTCAGATTTTTATTTTTTCGAAAAAAGTTTGTTCACGCTTTAGCTGTCCCAAATGTTGAATTGTCAAGAGGTATTGAGCTCACGTTTGTAAGGAATTAACACTCCACAATCTTTGGTATTCGATTTTTTTTTAATTGATTAATCATGTAAATTTTATGAAATTTCGAGAAATGTGTTGTTTTACTTCTGACATGAGATTCTAAATGAAATATCACGCTAAAAGTAAAATGATTTACAGTTTTGTATTTAGCGGTGAAGAACAGATTAAAAATAGCCTCAAAACGGTGAATTACGCAAATTTCTGTGAACGAGTTTCTACAATAACTTTTGAGGGAAATAAAAAATAAATTTTATGAGATAAAGAAATTTTTTTATATTACGAAAAAAGATGCAATGTAATTTGCACATGGCTTCCTCATTTGTTAAGCTTTTGCGCATACATTCCACAATGAGGAAATCAAAATCAATCAAAGAACTTTCTTATAGAGAAAGTTATGCTATGCAAATTATTTTGAACTTTTTAAAATTGCTGAACGCTATCAACGCGCTTTTGAGCAGCGAGATCTCGAAGCCGCTTCAGTGTGAACTACGCATGTAAAGCGAAACATGTATCAAACGATTTGGTATAGAAACTAGTTTCTGATGCGCGTTTCGTAACTCTGCTGGGGTGGGTGAAACTGCTCGGGAAAGCCAATGCGCGAGCGGATTAATGCTGGTAGAAGAAAAAAAGCGCGCTTCAAAACGCTTGATGGGCACGATTCTTGACATGGCGAGCAACTAAGTATGTATAAAGTTTTAGCATTCGGATAAACGGAATCATGGTTCAGATAATTGAGTATCTGCATAATCGAGGTTCTTGTAATCTTTTCTCTGTAATTTGTTTTGCTTCCTCATCGAGAAAACTTTGTTTTCGAGAAACAAGTGTATCGATATCTTCATGTCCGAATACTTAAAAGGGATTAAAACGTCGAGAAAAGGGGTTCAAACAAAATGATTGTGTGTGCGTGCGTGCGTGCGTGCGTGCGTGCGTGCGTGCGTGTGTGTGTGTGTGTATATATTCGGACTTGTTGTTCACACGCTGGCGGTCGCAATTTTTAAGATATCGGGCTGAAATTCGGACTACAATTAGACTGTTCTTAAACAATGTTTGGGATTGGATTTGGCATCAATCCGGGAAGAGATTCAAAATTTAAAGCATTTTGAATGTAAAATATATATATTTGTGCTCTGATTTGCAATTTTTAAGACGCAAGACTCTCACGTAACTTGTAACTATTCTTTATTATCGTACAATATTTTCTTAAATGTTCCCTTATCAACGATAAATACTAGGAGAGAGAAAAGAGCTTGGGGGAGTTCAAACTCGAAATTGAAATAAAAAAAATGAGTCCTCATTAAGAAAATATTTGTAAAAAAACCTAACGAAAAATGATAAAACGGTTAATGAACGTAAGAAAACAATTTCAGAGAAGATGAAATAATTAATTATATAACAATAATTCATATTGTTTTTTACAATGGTATTAATTTATTCACCGCTTTTGCTACAACCTCCTGAATACACAATTTTTCTATATTCATTCGAATTGTTACGTCCGAATGGAGAGCAAAGCTCATGCTCGAGCGAACAAACTCATATTTTTAGTTGTTTTTGTGGTCACTTCCCACCGTCCCATACGGGCCCGGTTCCCGAGTACATACCTGCAAAGGAGGAAAAAGGCTTTCGAGCAAATAATGATAAACGGATTAATGGGTAAAACGCAAGATAGCTGCATTGCTAAAACTACGTGCAACGAAAAAGGTATTGGGAGTAACAATATTACACACATACAAACACTCACGCTCATATGGCACTTACCACTTAATGTTCGGTGAATCTAATAATTCCCCAGCGGGGTTCTTAGACCTTAACACTATTTTTTGATTCCCAAACACGGGTCGTCGATTCACACTCAATGTCTCTAAAGTCTAAAGAGTCTTTAAATGTTTAACACAAAATATTGTTCGGGTTTATTTTAATAGCATACTTCATTTTACGTCGCTACGGAGCACAGTCGCGAAGTTATTTACACGACTTTCTTTCTCATAACTTTGAGCAATGCCGCGTATTTGACTTCGGAGGATCATAGACGTCTGCCGACAGTAGCGAAAACTATGGATAAATTAATATAATTCTTTGTAAAACACAGTATTACTTATTGTTTTATAATTAATTACTTCATCCCTTTTAAATTTACAGTTTTGCGTTTATTAATCGGTTCATTAAGAATTTTTTTAAGAACTTTTAAATTACAATTTCTTTTTCGAAAACAGAAGTTTTTAAAAATTTTTAATGCTTTTTGCAGTCTACCGTATAGATTAATTTTTTTAGCATTTAAGAGAGATAACATTTAGAAAATTGTGTCGATAAGAAATG
The DNA here is from genome assembly GCA_917499995.1 of Ichneumon xanthorius. NCBI lineage: Eukaryota > Metazoa > Arthropoda > Insecta > Hymenoptera > Ichneumonidae > Ichneumon > Ichneumon xanthorius. The sequence goes on from CAKJTD010000005.1 coordinate 31,845, forward strand.
ATTCATTGAAAATCTTATGAGATAAAGACAACATTATAGAATTATATCGTTGAAAAATCAACCTCAGTCTGCGAATGTAAGGTTACAGTACAGCGATCGAGTTTGAACTACTGAACTATAAAACTATAGAATTGTCTGACGTTATTATATTACACTTTGAGCCAGTTCAACGCAATATAGTATATCACACAAACTATAGAATTTTTATAGCAGACGACAAATTATCGTAAAAACAATAGTAACAATGACGTCCACCTTTCGATATATCTCAGTATAGGCTTTTGGCCCGCTTTTTCAAAGTTAATGATCTCTGTCACTTCACATTTAATTTCCCTAATCTGTCGCTACAAACATAGGAGAGAGCGGGGCAAAATGGGACAGTGGGGCAAAACTCAATTTTCCAATAATATTTGGATTACCCATTTTGGCTCAACGATACATACGGATTTTCAACCCCGTTTTGCCCCACTTAGCACCATCGCCACCATCCAAAAGTTATTGGAAAATTGCGTTTTGTCTCATTATCCCGTTTTGCCCCGCTGTGCCATTTTGCCCCGCTCTCCCCTACTCCAGAATCCACAGAGCTAATATACCAAATTCTGTTAAGGAACATTAAGCCTTTTCGACAAACAAACTGGAGATAACGAAAACTGTGAAAATCGCGAGATCTTAATGAAATGCATCCTTAACAGACTCGTCCATCGACCGAACCACCTTCGAAATCACCATGGTAATTTTGTGCAAAAACTTTACGAAGCATTTTGTCGAAACCGCTACGCAAACCACCGCTCCATGATACACGTATTAAAAGGTGGTTTCGACCACCATATTCCGTCGAAACGACGGAATATACCACCAGTCACACAATTCTTTTTTTTTTTACCGCTTTGGGTAAAAGGTTTGGTAATTGCTAGCTCGGAAAAAATTGGTCTGAATTATCGTCATAAATTATATCAATTTAGGTTACATTCGGATACTACATTACGCATTTCAGAGAAAGAAAATCCTAACGACCTAAAGTATGGCTCGAACCCACGACCCTACGCGTGTTAGCCTAAAAACCTAACGCTGTGTTACCGCTTATAGTTGAATATTTCTCATTCCTAGCAAAAATCGAACGAAGCAAAAGTTCTCTTATCTGAAGTAAATGGACTATGAATATTTTATTTATTTATTTATTTATTTACTTAAATTATTACTGAAAAGAAAAGGTATTATATAAGTCTTATGTAACGTTTCTTTTTATTAGCATTTATTTTTACATGTAAAGTACATAAATAAATGCTAATAAAAAGAAACTTTACATAGGACTTATATAATACCTTTTCTTCTCAATAATAATTTCAGGAAGTCAATAAATAAAGTATTCATGATCCATTCTCTTCAGATAAGAAAACTTTTGTTACGTTCAAATCTCGCTAGAAATGAGAACAATTCAAATGATAGGCGGTAGGCGTAGTGTTAAGGTCCCGGGGTCGTGCCCAACATTAGGTCGTTAGGTTAATTTTTTTCTCCGAAATGCGTAATATAGTATGGTATCCCAAATTCATACATTATTGACCCAACCCTCGAGGCAGCAGCGCCGAAAATCTTTTTATATTATTGAAAGATATGACAATATCATTTTATATTCTAGATGCCAAGGATCCAATCAAGAAGAAACATTTTCACGCTAGAGCCTCGCAGTACATGGAACGAGCGGAGAGAATAAAAATTTTGATCGACGAGAGAAAAGCAGCGGGAAAGTACCGAGAACAAACCAAAATTGAGGCAGGAACTACGGGACACGGATATGCTTCGCTATTCGGAAGATTCCTCGATGCCTCTGTCACTCATATTCATATCGAGGATCCTTATATCAGAGCCTTTCATCAGGTCACTATAATATACATAAAACGATGGATACACTTCAAGGGTCGATTTAGCTTCCTCATAAAGGAAGCTTTGTTTTCTTAAAAAATAATTTGAGATTTTTGTGTCAGACGACAAAACTCCTGTTTTCCTATGTTTCAAAATGTTCCAAAACATCGACAAGTCACATTTAGAAGAAATGTGCGTGCATGCTTGTGTTCCCGCGTGCGATTTAAACCCCAAAGATTCAAACCGCTATATAACTCGAGAATGCCTCGAGCGATCAAGCTGATATTTCGCAAACGGTATGCGTGGTAAATGTTTCTTGGAAATTTCATTGAACAATGTGCAGTGGTTTTTTTTTACGCGATTCTTAATTTTTTATTTCGGTTCGCGCACTTGCTCTTAGATTTTTTTAGCACATTAACTTGTTATTCGAATCGTTCGAAGGTTAGGTCTTGACAAATTCACAAGGAACAAGGATCCGGTACGTGAAGGTTTAAATTTTGCGAGCATTGATCAAACCGTTTAAATTTTGTAATATTGAATTATTTTAATTTGATGCAAATTTTGTCTTTTTCGTACGGAATATTCATCTACGAGCAAAATAAGTAATATATTCGAGATCAGCGTAAAAAAAATACATAAGACGAAAGTCCTTAACAACAATCGTCCCGCAGCGATGACTAATGAGGAAAGGTTTCATGGAATTTATAATGCCGAAAAAATATTTCGAAAATTAAAAACTTTGTGTATTTTCACACCGTAATAACTTTGCTTCCTGGTGTCTATCATATTTCACGATACGAAATGAACAAGATGATGTATATGAGGGGTTGATAAATCTAGATAAAGAGATATCATTTGAATTTTTAAAGTCAAATTCGAAGGTTCCAAAGAATATTGCAGATTACTTATCTTCAAGTAGTTTTTCGCGCTGAATACGCATGGGGGGCTGTTTTTGCTTAAAGTTAAACACGACGTTGGTATTTGCAACAAAAAAATGGTATATCGAGCTTTTAACCATATATAACAAATGATGAATTTCAACCCTCTATAATATTGAAGCATTTTTTATCAATCGGATCACTTTTTTCGGTGGATGTTCCCTTGGATGTTCTTTAAAATTAGCCCGTTTGTAGTACTATTTGAAAGGGGCTACTATGACTTCTTTAGATTTGTAAAGTGCACCGTTCAAGATTTACGTTTTTCTTAAAATATCGGTATAACTCAGAAAATATTGGTCGCTCAAAAAATGTTTAGGAACATTAACTTTTAAATTTTTCATCAACTTTCGAATGATGTTAGAGTCATAATTTTCCTCTATAAGGAAGCCAAAAACACGACAGTTACTTTTCCTGAAAGAAGCTTGGCGAATAAAGGAAAATTACGAGGAAGCGATATTAAAATTTCAATTTTCACCTGTTTTTGTAACAATGACTCATGTTATTTTTTTATTCAGTGTCAGAATTTGGTCAGATTCTGCGAGCTTGCGGTTCAGAAATGCCACTCATTATCCAGAGTATCGTTGGTAACAACTCTCGAACCAGAAGATCGAAAGAATCAAACAGCGAGATTGGAAGAATTGAAGCAGAGCCTTTCGAATCGACTGGTAACTCTCGACATCTCCTTTTCGGACACTCTCCACGATCGTCAGATCAAGTAAGCATTTCATACTAATCTATACGCGCACAAATATAATCGAACTTATATCGGTATTTTAGATTGAGCAACGGTTGGGTGATCAAAATCGGACGAGGTCTGGATTACTTTAAAGCCCCGGACGGAAAATTCGTCCTCGGAGTTTGTGATCTCGAGCTGCGACCTTGCCTCGAGACGACGATCGACATATTTCACGAAAGTCAGCTGCAGGACAACGCCAATTAGCGGATTGCATAGCTGCCGGACAAAAAATTTCAACCAAACATATTGGGATGGGACAAATCAATTGTACATTTATCTGTGAGAGTTTCTATTCGCTGTAAAGTTAATAACTAAACTGGCCGGTTTCCTAAGCCAGTTTTATGGCACAATGTGTTTATAACATCTGGCAATACAGAATTTTAATATACATTTCTACACATACTATATGAACAAATAATGTCATTTTTTTAAATACACGAAAGATTATTACTAATTGTTCATTTTTCATGGAAAGTAATATCGCTATACTCTTTATCGATTGCTCGATTTCTTCATTAAATAGATTAAATATTTACAAAGTATGTGACGCACGCAAGCCGATCATCCCGTACCGCTGTAGTCGCAGGACTTTGCAACGTCGATTTCTCGCGCTGCGCGTTTGCAAGCGCGCCTCAGAGATTTTGTATACTTCAGCAATCCCTCTCGCTCGCCATCCTCGGAGCCAATATTCTCACTGTTGTACGAAGGAAGACAATCCGCACCACCGACAGCGACAACCTGCCTTGCTATTTCCGGTTCGACGCAGAGCCTCGTGAGAGCCTCGGCCGCTGTAATCTCCAAGCGTCGATAAGCATCTTCCAAACCGGGTGGTCTCATCCTTAAGAAACAAACCAACGCCACGGAAGCTCTCGCTCTCGCGAGATGAGATCGGGTTTCGGGGATTTTTGCAAGTTTGCCGACAAGTGAGGCCACTTGTTCCATAAGCCAGACGTTTCCACCGGCTGATTTTTTAACACAATTCAACAATTTTCTCACGGACTCCTGTTCCAATATAGGCGCGACGAATTTTCTCGAGTCCGCGAGGTTGTTCAAGGCAGCGGCGGTCAGCAACAATGTTTGACCGCAGACAGTGCGCTCCGCTAGACGAGTTAAAAACACTATCAGATCTCTTGCAAATGGTTCCAAGTGCCTCAAACCCAGAGCGTTCGTCCAAGGTGCAGTTATCTGAACGACGAGTGCAGTGGCTTCCATTTTCTCCGTTTCCGGTGTCGTCTCCGCTGCTAAGAGGTCCAACAGTATCTCGGGTCCCTCCTCGCGAACAAATTGCTCGATTGCCAAAGGACAGCAGCAAACACTGGCGAGAGCTCGCAGTGATGCGGCTCGCAAATCGCTGGATAATCTTCCCGCGGAGATAAGAGAGGTCAACAGTGCTCGAACCCCTGAGCAGCGTGCGATACTGCTACCTGCTCGGGTACCCGCGAGGCCCAGGGCAGTTAGAGCTGCCAATGCACCGCGCGCTGCACTTCCCACTTCTCGTGGTGCTTCCTCCAGGCCGCGTACCACTCTCTGCAAAATCAAAGTTTCATGTTATTATTGTTGCTATTATTACAAGCTTAGTGCAAACATGGTGCCATTCAAAAAAAAATCAATTATCAAATTTGCAATACGATTTTTTAAACAATTTTTTAATTATATGAATTGACTTTAATCGAAGCATCGGGAATTATTAGTGATTCACATTATTATAATTACAGAGTACCCGAAGCATGAGTAACAATAATATAATGCATAGTAATTTATTAACAGGACGCAAGGTGATTACTCACCTCAATGTAGAAGTCGAGGCGCGTGTCGAGCGCCTTGTCGACGTAGCCTCCGAGACTCTCAAGCTGCGACAGTACAGTGCGACGATTGCCCTGTTGAATTCTTCGAGGTGGGGGTGCTCCCAGTTCGGAGAGAATCGAGAAAGCCTCCTCTTCGACTGAGCGTAGAAGTTCGCGTTCCGATCGTCCGCTCTCCAAGAGGGACAACTTGCTGAAATTAGCAACAACAAATAAGCTTATTAGTTATTGCCCGGCGAATCTTATTATCGGGTCGAAGATCCGTGAGAGCCCGATTGGACGGAGACACTTACTCAACGACTTGTCGTAGATGCCTCGTGAATCCATCAGCTCGAACGAGCAGTTCGGTCGCTGCTGCGGTAGCCGCAGTCGTGAGTACTCTCAAGTCCCTCGTCTGCGACGCTTCCGTCGTCGTTTCGTAAAATTTTCGACGCGGCAGCGCTTTGCTCTGAAGTGTCGTCCAGCACTCGCTCTCTGTATCCATCACTAGATCACCCAGCCAAGCTCTCACCGCGGTCTGTTCGTCAAGACCTCGCGGATCGATTGTAGATCTCTGCGAGGATTCCCTTCGGCTCCTCTGGCTCAACGACCTGATACCGCTGGCTGAGCTGCTGGGAATTGGTGATACATTCGATATTGCGTGCACGTCCTCGTCCTCCGGCGGCTCGGTGGCGTAGAGAAAATCACCGAGGCATTCCTCGTCTATTGGCGGTGAAGAGACAATGGCTGTTGATGCACTCTCTTGATCCTCCTCGATTCTGAAAATTCAACAGTAATATTTGAATTTAAAATTTTACAAATTTTCTTCTTTCTCCAAGTTAAGAGAAAGTTCATGGAAATGTTACCGTTAAAAAATCATAGGAAATCAATATTTTAGTGATGTCCAATCGAATTCTTATACTTCTATCTGCCGATCGGTATTTATTTCTGAAAGGCTCTACATTATATCTCGATAGCCTAATTCTATGAGGGCATATCAGCCGTGTCCGCTCTTTTGGCACCAGACCGTCGATATATATAGATATTATTATTATTATTATTTATTATTTATTATTTATTATTTACAGAAAGCAAATGTTCACTTTTAAAATCTGCTTCTATTTAAATGCTCTTCACGTGAAAATGTATAAATCGATTTTATTTTTAAATATATTTATTGACTTTGCTTCGATTGCATCCACCGGTAACGCATTCCACGCGTCCACCACCCTATTGCATAGAGTGTCTTTCCAAGGGGTTTTTGTTGAACAGTCTCTTCGCCAGTTTGAGTCGATGACCACGAATATATATCTATATCCAGGTTTGTGATTTCTTTATACTCCGGAATTCGAGAATTAATTTTTTATTTCTTCCGACACATAAGTGAATCATAAAGACTGACGCACCGGGTCTCAGAGTAATAGTCACTACGCGTTACCTCGTGCGTGCCATGGCTGCACAAAGCCAATCTCGACTACTGGAGTACTGGCATAAATATCGTTTTCTTACTACTAGCCGAACTCTCAGCCCACTCGGCTATATAAACTTCGCGTTGATAACGCATGTGTGTCTGCACTACTGTTCGACGCATGTGCCCCGTGGTCTGGCCGCGACGGACCTCACTCCCACCAAGCGTCTCGTCGACGGCCCCACCGCGCGAGGGACATTCCCCGATAGCGACAAAGGTGCGACCACGAAACTTTGTGTATGTATGTATATATGTGCTAGATGTACCGCGGGAACGTGTACCACGAAAGCTGACTAATCGATTCACTCTCCGGATGCGGTGTCTTTATAATCTACTTGTGACTAATCCACACATTTTCCCGTATATTATTGTGTCCCCGTTCACCTGCACTGGCTCGAGCCATGGAGAACAGCGAGACCACGATTTGTTATAACATATACGAGACATATGAATTATTTTGAGATTGCTTGAAACAAATATTTTTTGAAGCGTATAGATTTTCCGTGTCGATGCTCGAGAAACAACGCTGACGGATTAAATTGCATCGCTAACATTTAAGGTGTGGTGAATGAAACACAGTCCGTAACAAAAACTGCAATTCGCTCTTTATTTAAAGCGAAACGCTAATTGTCAGTGCCTTCATCCAACGGTTCAGCAGGCGCTAAAGCGTTTAACACCGTTGACGAAATAGATTGCAGTTTCTACTACCGGTTGAGCCCGGTCTGGCCGGTGAGATGATGTCACACCTTAAGGTGATGTGAAATACCGCCGCCGGTAACAAAACTGTACTGAATGCCGTTTTGAAACCGCAGCTTGCTGACGAAAAAGAAAATTGTCTTTCCCTGGGGAAACAGCGGACGCAGCGAAAGACAATACACTATAGCACCTCGATTTCAATCATAGCGGCTGGACCGGCTTCGCATCACACTTAAGGTAGTTCTGTCGCTTGGTGTTCATTTCGCATAAGTTCGAGAAAAATTAGATAAAATTGCAAATACTTCTGGATAATATAAAAATCTAAAAAAATGCATGCATATTAAAAGTACTGAAAAGATTTATTTCGCATAATAATAAATCCAGAATGTTATTAACAAATAAAACAAAAAATGTATTGTTTAACAAATTACTCGGCAAGCTAATTTTTTTTATTACGAAAATGATTCGTTCATTTTTGCTTCCTGATAGAGGAAGCTTTGTCTTAGTGAAAAAAAAAATTTCGAGATTTTAATGAAAACGTGTTCAGAATGTTCGAAAACATCGAAAAATCACATTTAGAAAAAATGTCTGGATGGATGTGTGCGTGCGTGCGTGCGTGCGTGCGTGCGTGCGTGCGTGCGTGCGTGCGTGCGTGCGTGCGTGCGTGCGTGCGTGCGTGCGTGCGTGCGTGCGTGCGTGCGTGCGTGCGTGCGTGCGTGCGTGCGTGCGTGCGTGCGTGCGTGCGTGCGTGCGTGCGTGCGTGCGTGCGTGCGTGCGTGCGTGCGTGCGTGCGTGCGTGCGTGCGTGCGTGCGTGCGTGCGTGCGTGCGTGCGTGCGTGCGTGCGTGCGTGCGTGCGTGCGTGCGTGCGTGCGTGCGTGCGTGCGTGCGTGCGTGCGTGCGTGCGTGCGTGCGTGCGTGCGTGCGTGCGTGCGTGCGTGCGTGCGTGCGTGCGTGCGTGCGTGCGTGCGTGCGTGCGTGCGTGCGTGCGTGCGTGCGTGCGTGCGTGCGTGCGTGCGTGCGTGCGTGCGTGCGTGCGTGCGTGCGTGCGTGCGTGCGTGCGTGCGTGCGTGCGTGCGTGCGTGCGTGCGTGCGTGCGTGCGTGCGTGCGTGCGTGCGTGCGTGCGTGCGTGCGTGCGTGCGTGCGTGCGTGCGTGCGTGCGTGCGTGCGTGCGTGCGTGCGTGCGTGCGTGCGTGCGTGCGTGCGTGCGTGCGTGCGTGCGTGCGTGCGTGTGTGTGTGTGTGTGTGTGTGTGTGTGTGTGTGTGTGTGTGTGTGTGTGTGTGTGTGTTTGTGTGCGCGTGCGCGCGGCCTCCAAAATTCAATCGTCTATAACTCAAGAACGGTTTTATCAATCGGGTTGAAATTTGGTTCACACGTCGAGCAGTTCAGTGCCTCTGTTTGTTACAATTTATGCACTAATTGAATGGATTTTCAGATTTTATGAGATTTTGAAATTTTTGAAAAAAGTGTGTTCGCGCTCTAGCTTTCGCAAATTTTGAGATTCTGGGCTGAAACTTTCTACAGAAGTAGACCAACATCAAACAATTTTCGCTATTGAATTTGGTACGAATCGGTCCAGGGGTTTCGGTTTTGTGAAATTTTCGATTTTTCAAAAAATATCTATTTCACTCCAACTTTTACAATTTTCGAGAAATTTGCCTACAAATTTGTACATAAATAAGCTATTATGGACTCGTATTATGGACTCGTATTCGCTATTAAATTTGGCAAGAATCGGTCGAACCGTTTAAATTTTATGTCATTTTGAATTTTTCGAATTTCATGCATTCTTTTTTTTTTTTTAAGACACATTTTTTCGGATCAAATTTTCCTCTGCGAATAAAATACGTGTCAGATTCGTGATCAGCGCGGAAAAATACAATGGAATTACAGTCCCGGAGCGACAACTAACCAAAAAGTTTGCCAGGCATTTTTATAGCCAAAATTGCAAAAATGAATGATTTTAGGTATTTGTAAACAACGATTTCTTTGCATTCCGATGGCATCGCGGGAAAACCCAGGTGCCTATCGTGATCTACAGCAAGACATACACAAGACGATGGATATGACGGGATTAAAAAGCTAGATAAAGAGGTATCACTAGGATTTCTGGAATAAAAATCGAAAGGGCAAAAAAAAATTCAGGAGCGCATACTTCCATGTATTTTTTCGCGCCAAGCGCAGATTCGACAAAGTGAAACGTGATGATGTTATATTTTTTTACGTACTGAACCTGAATCGGTCAGCGGTTTTGCATAAAAGTCTAAGACGTTGACGTTGAAAAAAGTTGAAAATTGAAATTTTCATATCGCTTCCTCATAAAAGCTGAAAATTGAAATTTTCATATCGCTTCTTCATAAAAGTTGAAAATTGAAATTCGCCAAGCTTCCTCTATGAGGAAGCCAAAAATACAGACAATGCTTCCTCGTAGAAGAAGCTTCGCGAATTTCAATTTTCAACTTTTATGAAGAAGCGATATGAAAATTTCAATTTTCAGCGTTTATGAGGAAGCGATATGAAAATTTCAATTTTCAACTTTTTTGAATACTTATGCATTTTTTCAGATTTTTAAATTTGCTTTGAATTTTGTGTTTTTTTCTATATAAAAAAATTCAAAGCCTATTTAATAATCTGAAAAAATTCATATGTATTTAGAAAAATTAACGAATCATTTTCATTAAAAAAATGGGTTTCCGGGAAATTTGCTAACCAATTTTTTTTTCATCAATTTGTTAATAACATTTTGGAATTATTATTAAGCAAAATTAATCTTTTCAGTACCTTTTTAATATACATGCATTTTTTCAGATTTTTATACCATCGAGAAGTATTTGCAATTTTATCTCATTTTCGCGAACTTATGCGAAATTAATACCAAGCGACAGAACTACCTTAACAAAATCGAGGTTGCTCATGCCCCGCCCATACTAACTGTCGAGCATGGCTCATAACTTGTTGCGCCGATAGACGCTCCGTCGTGGGGATTGTTCAGGAAACCGAGGGCGCAAAAATCGAGGCCCTAGTGTATTGTTTTTCTTAGGCGGTCTACGGCCTCAAAATAGCATTCAATACAGTTTTTGTTACCAACTTGTCACCAACTATGTTGGTAAGAACATACCACTAACTCAAAATTCTGTAAGACTGTTTTGAGGAAAAATACGAGACCGGCAAATTGCGCACAATAATTCTAAAGTTAACTGTTTTCATCGTTTTCTCGAGGAATTGCAGCGATCTCCATTGAGCTCATACATGTTACACATCAACTTAACAAGCGTTATTTTTATCGTAGATCCTGTCGTTCGGAATAGGGTCCGGAACCCAGCAGTGCTGCTGGGTTCCGGACTATGCTATGGTACTGCCTGTACTCACAATTATTTCGCACACGTACGTAAATCGCGCGCTCGGTTCACGCTACGAATAATAATTCAAACGACGTTGGATTCGAGAAGCGGAAGCCTATATATTTTTTTAAGTTACTCCATAAACGTAGACGTCGCTGTAACGGCCACGTACGCATAGCTGTATCGAGTGACTCGCGTTGGAACAAAGTACTTATTTCGTTTGTTGTCATGGTAAATACATCACAATATATTTTGACAATGATTCATTTTTGTTTCCTACATTTGCTTATTGTAATTTCGACGACGGAATTTTTTTTTACAATTTAGCTGTGGGTCACGCGTTAAAATTTATAACGTAACCGAGTGTCGAAGTGACAAAACAGAAGAAACGCATTCGAAAACACTTGGAAGAAACAATCAACAACAGTGTCCCGGCCAGCACATTCCGATCGCTCTGAGCCTTAAGAGGCTTTCTCGCACTGGCCGTAACGACGCGCTATTAAAAAAATCTTGAAAATAATCTCACAAGTGGGTCGAAAGAAAATGTATTTGTTCCTTGAATACTTTTAATAAATATTTTTTCCGGCCTAAATATTATAACTCTCCGAGGTATTACATTTAAGTGTTATCAACCTTTTTTATCTGCACCTCCCGAGAATGACGAGAAACGACCACGAAATTTAATCTAATCTGAGTCAACATGATTTAAAATACATTGAAGCCCACAGATATATCTTCAACTTTATTTCCGTGTGCTGCATTGTGTAGGGAAGATTAAAAAATAATAATACAGTTAGCCTACCGTTGCTGTCCCGCAGGGCTCAACTCCGATCGCCTCCAGCTGATTTCTTTAGGCTTTATGGAGCGATTCACCCTGCGAGTGTGTCTCTCCGCCTTCGGAGTCGAGGTGTGCGCCGGATGCGGTGGCCTTTCGGTGTCCTTCCAGAGGGAAGACAGACGATAATGAAGTCTCTGAGCTAGGAGAGGTCTTTCCCTTGAAAGCATCTTGCGACGTCTTCGTCGTCTTCTCGGAGTTCCGCCGACGTAGATATCCGGACTGTTCGATCTTTCGGAATCCGAGAAACCCGAGTCTAGGCTACGGTTGCATGGACTCGATGACGATTTGTTCGTTGGCATAGCGAGCGACTGATTTTCCATAACTATACCATCGATCACGTCTTGGCTCCTAGATTTTTCACTGCAAAAAAAAACATATTTTATTAATCCGCTTACCAGGAGCCCAAAAATCATATTCCTATTTATATCATTAGTGTTCATGAAGAATCGAATTAAATCATCACTGTGAGTCATTAAGAACAGAGAAATTCTGATCATCTTATCAATCGCCCAAAAGGAAATAGATTATTTGTCCGAGCGGTAAATTACATTTTTTTCTCACCGTAAATTTATCTCTATTGTTTTGATAGAGGAAAGTATACATTTTGCCTATTGACGTAAATGGAACAGTAAAACCAGATGAAATAAATAATAAAATCAAACTTTGGTAATAATAATTATTGTATTGTTATAGTAACAATACAAGGGCTAAAAGACTAAAGTCGATTGTCCTTTGGCAATTTATATATCTTTTCTTTTGATGAGCTCAAACAAGAATAAGATGATAGATGTAAAATTATAACATTATTTGTAAATTGTCGATCTCATGTTCAGGAGCATCGACGCAATACATTTTTTTATTTAAAGTGTTGAATTTTAATCTTACCTCGATTGATCGATATTTTCTTGACGAATGAATTTCCGTTCGGAAGACTCGTCATGTACCTCCCGTTCGATTTCATTGACTCTAATAGCGGTGACGTTAACATCAGAGGCATCGCTCTCCCTCAGACTCTCCCCGCTGTCTTCGCTGTGCATCGCGAGATTGCAATAAGCACTGGAAAAATGTTCAACTTCCGAACTGGTGCCGGCGATTCCAGGGATTAGCGGCGAGCTTTCCAGATCCTGGGCAGCCATCTGACCCCAGAAGACTTTGCTCTGCATTCTTTTAAAACCGCTCATGATTTCACCAAAATATAACACGATAAGGGTAATCACGAAAAAAAAATCCCACCGAACTGATAACCGAATTCTTCTGTAAACTTAAAAAAAAAAATGTTCACTTAGGTCCTACCGTCGATCCGAGAGCACAATCACTTTTGAACTCCGAAGAACCCATCGAGTGTCGACTGAAGCGAAATAGGTTTCTTTTTTTTTTCTCAAGATGAACGGAAGTCTCGAGGAGCCGCTGCGTTACCCTCAAGAAATTCTATCGGTCGCAACGGGGGACGTGAAATTATGTACGGAAGAGGCGCCTACGCCGATTCACCGGAGCATGTCGACTGAACGGGTCGTCGGTCGCGTGGCCCCCGAGCGCCTTATGGTGTATCCTCCTCGTCGTCGGCAACCCCCATGCGAGCTTGGGCACCCACTAAATTACACCGTCCAGCCACCTTCGTGCGCGCGCGAGCGAATGTATGTTATATTATAAACGAGGTTGCAACGCTCATCGACGAAGGTCCAGCCGCACACGCCTGTGTGAATTCCACCGTGTCCCGACCTCGACTGCCGGCACGAGCGAGGAAATCGGTTCCAATTACGCCGCGTGAGTAATACCGCTGTTCTTGCTTCTCTCTTTTTTCTCTCGCGTGTTTTATTAGTCACTTTGTCGAAGCACTTTTTTTTTACAATTATTAACTACAGTCGATTAAAATCCGCGTTTCCATGTTACACAGCGGGACGAGGTCGTCGCAGCCCCCGTTTGCATTCGGTTAATTACCTATGTGTCGCAGCGTTTCCCAGATAGATACGATTCGCGCGTAGACACTATTGTATTGAATTCCTATTGTATTTAATACCATAGCACTGATTCTCGTAATTATCTGTTAACAGATCGAAGAGAGTCGGGCGCCGATATTTTACTACGCCAGAAGAGACCGCGTAGACGAAATTTTGGTACGTTCTGACTCGACGATCCCTTCCGACTTCCTGGCGCGCGTGTTACTTCCCTCCCGGCAAAAGCCAAGTCGAGTCTCCGATGAAGAGTCGGGTTCGCGGAAGAACGGTCCGTGTGTTCGTTCCCCTCAACAGCTCCGCCTATTCCATTCCCCCTATGCACAATACCCACATGCACATCTATTGGAGGGAGAGGGGGGGGGGGGTAGTCGTTGTGCTCTGTATGTGGTATATGAAAAATAATACTCGTTTCTCCTCGGGAACCAACGGCAGCATCCCCACTATTTAGCAGAGGGCGCTTGAGGCTATTTCGCTTTAACTCCATCGCCGAATTTGCAAATTCGTCTACACCCGTGTGCATCGATGGGACCGAAACAGAAGAGTTGGGTACGGGTCAAACACAGTTATTTTCAAAGAGACATAAATTTCATACTTCGAGGCGAATCGATAAACATTACAGATATGGACGTGAATTTTCTTTTTCTGCGGATAAAATTATCTGCACTATATATAATATAAATATATCAATTTATGATATAAGTGTATAAAAAATGTAGTAAAAAAAAGATTGGGAAAAAGACTGACTCCCATTACCCCGCGCTCATAATGCCGCAACATGTACGCACGTACGTTACCCGTGCATACATACCCCTACGACGAATCGCCGTGTACCCGAAGAACGCTAACCGACAAACCGTAACTAGGGGAGGTTCGTCCCGACAGTGGGGTGGATTACTTATATATTCGGATATCCCTCAATGCCCTGGACATAGCGACGCACCGTTCCAGCGTCGAAGAGCCACTCTACAATAAGCGCGTACCATACACGCACGCACACACATGGGGCAGGAAGTAGCATCATGAAATCACGCCATTGGCGTTTTAAGGGCCAGGTGTGACTCCCCGAGTTCTCCCCTCGGCGGTGGGCCCTCGTAGGGGGGCGTAGAACTGCAGCAACTGTACCGCCGACTTTCCTTTCGAAACCCCCATCCGTGCGACGTCGGGGCACGCGCCGCGTCGGAGCATCTGCGTCAAATGCCTACAGGCCTCGCGCGATCCGATGCGCCCTTATGCTACGCTTTATATGCTTTTCACACATTCGTATATGCATGTGTATAAGCACATGTACGATATACGCATAGAGGGCTGTTGCCGGGAGAACGTGTGTCACCCGGATCTGTATATTTGTGAGAGTATGCGTGCAGACCGGCTGGTGGGTTATCTTCGAGCGGCCGTTTACAGAAGAAACATCAAAGAGACACGTTCTCCCGGAAAAAAATGATCATATCGACGTTCTAATAACAAAAGGGCGAACATGCTATGCTTATAGACGGTCGATATGCAATTAGGCCATCGATATGTGATTCATACATATTACACATTACTGTACATCATTGTTTATGAACCATATATCATTGCGCCCACATAGCATCGAAATATTTCTGAAATATTTAGCAAATGTTTTTCAAACATTTTATAAATATTTATTAGATATATTTCTGAAATATTCAAGAAATTATCAATATCGCAAGATCGAATTTTGTGCTGTAGATATTGTTCATTATTAAAAAAAAAAAAAAAAAATTACTGCCTCCATAGCGCTTCATCTATGGGACTCCTGTGAGCCGCACCACTTTTAAAATATTTTTTCACCGTTTCAGAAATATTTCCGATGTATGAAAGATCAAGTATATCTCAGAAATATTTCGGAATATTTGAAAGATTGAAAATATTTTGTGCTACAATAGAACCCCGTTTATCCGAGGTAATGTGGGGAGAGCGTACGTCAGATAAGCGAAAACTCGGATAACATACTCAATTCAAACTTGCACTACTATTATAAAGCAAAAAATACTTTTTTTGAAAAAAGTAAAAAGGTACGCCAAGTACTTAAAAATGGTATTCTCGTTCAGAAAATGTTTATAAAAAAAAACCTCTTAAAAATAAAAAAATCTGCCAAAACAGATGTTTATCAAAACAGTCTCTTAACAAAAAAATTCTTCCAAAAAGACGTTCATCAAAGTAATTTAAAAAAAATATGTGTATCAAAATCTCAAACAAAAAAAAAATCGAAAAAAATTAAATCAACGTAGCCAAGTAGTAGTACATACAAAAAATTCTTCAAAAAATATGTTTATCAAAACAATATAAAAAAAAAAACAAGATGCAAAAAATCTTGACAAAAAAAAACTTGGCGTGCCAGTTTGTTTTTACAATAGCTGTCGTACATGGTTCATTCAAATAATTAAGGGAGAGGGAAAGTAACTGCAATAACTGCAGTAACTGTAATTGTGAAAAAAAAACTGGCACGCCAAGTTTTTTTTTGTCAAGATTTTTTGCATCTAGTTTTTTTTTTATATTGTTTTGATAAACATATTTTTTGAAGAATTTTTTGTATGTACTACTACTTGGCTACGTTGATTTAATTTTTTTCGATTTTTTTTTTGTTTGAGATTTTGATACACATATTTTTTTAAATTACTTTGATGAACGTCTTTTTGGAAGAATTTTTTTTTTTTAAGAGGTTTTTTTTTATAAACATTTTCTGAACGAGAATACCATTTTTAAGTACTTGGCGTACCTTTTTACTTTTTTCAAAAAAGTATTTTTTGCTTTCATTTCACCTATTTTTGACATCCAGTCATGTAGTTTGATTGATTATTACCAACATACAGTGAATAAACAGAATCATCTTCCTGTAAAATATATTCGTGTAACATTTTATGCTGACGAAAGGCACCTTCGACACCTTGAGTAGCTGCTCTTGATGCTCTGGTTCTTCGAAGGCAACTGTGTTAGGACCAGGAGGTGGTTTTCATCATGCGTAGCTGAAAAAAGACTTATCTCTCTCGCATGATGGATAAAGACATCTTTTGGTGCTGATGCAGTGCCTCTGAAGTTCTAGAGCATCGATGGCATCTGTATGTGGAGCTGGCGATGCCTTTCACCACTATATGTAAAAATTATATATATATAATAAATTATAAATTTTCACTGCGAGCCTTTAATTATGCATCGACAGGGGAAAATGTCTCAAATAGAATGCCAGCTCTGTCAGAAAAAGATTTATTCCTCGGTTTGGGTATATGTAAAAACAAACAAAAAAACGGAACTTCAAAATAGGTTAGTTAAAAAGATCGCGGAAAAAATAATTTTACGAGTCAGTATTGTATTGTAACACAAAAGCAAATACTAAATATATTGACGAAACGTTGTTTATTATATTTTTGAGTTTTTTTACACAATACCCAAATCACTGCTTCAATCACATCACATAAAAATATCACGTATCATATACAAATTTAACACTTAGAAAACATGAAAAAAAAAACAATTTTGCAACAAAACTTTTCCCGTCAGTAGAAAAAAAAAAAATATTTTGCGGACCGACTAACTGCATGGGCCCGTTCAAAAACTTACTTTGGTATTAAAACGAGCGAGAGTGCTGCCTTGGTGCGAATGTTAGAGAGAGAAGCTAGAAAACCCAGCTGGCACGGCGAACGCATGCGCAGTAGACACGAGAGTCACATCACATCACATTTTTTATAATATTTTCGGACCTCGATAGAGATGATGATGACCATATCTCAGCATCTACCGAACAGTTATAATCGTAACAGGGCGCGTTGGAAAGCTTGTGTCCTATATATATAGTAAAATAAAAGTGTCGTTGGAATTCCGACCCGATGCTTCTTTTTCGAGAAAATCGAGAAGCAAGAATCCACTTCCGGCATTTTGGAGTAAGTATACTTGGTAGCGTCTTTTTAAGTACTTGGCGTCGAGACGCTACCGCGTCTCTTGAAAGTACTTGGCGTCGAGACGCTACCGCGTCTCTTGATACTTGGTAGCGTCTTTTTAAGTACTTGGCGTCGAGACGCTACCGCGTCTCTTGATAAGTATACTTGGTAGCGTCTTTTTAAGTACTTGGCGTCGAGACGCTACCGCGTCTCTTGATATTTTTAAAATAGCACACTTCATATAAACATTAACCTGATTAGTTAATTTACGACTTGTTTCCTTTTTTGACACATCACGATGTTCTACCATTGACTCTAGAATCGAAACTGATGTATTTACAGCTCGTAATATAAAGACGCAGCAAACTTATACAAGTTTCACCGCGTATGCAACAATGTAGCAGTTACAGACTACTCCATGCGTGGGCATGCTGCTATATCCGTTTTATCCGAGTTGTCCGTATTATCCGAGCCTACACCTCGGTTAACGCGGAGGGCTCAGATGAGTCGGGTGCGTCGAATAAGGCGGAGGCTCGGATAATCGAAGGTCGGATAAGCGCGGTTCTACTGTATATGGGTTACTATTTTTCTCGGCAAAAATAATATAATATTATTCATATAGAAATTATGTTGGCACTTTTATGCATACGCGCGATTGTGCTCGTTCTCTATTTTGTTTTCCAGGAGCATGAGGCGATAGGAGCGAAGCGGGAGAAAGCAAGGCTTAATACTTGGTGGCGGTTAGATCGCAACTTTATTTTTCGGTGTCTACAGGAATCACAGTTTCGACGACTGTTTACTTCGGACTGACCGACAAGACTAGTCAGTCTTGTCGGTCGCGACAGTCCCGCAGACGATATTTTGGAGATTCCGGCGAGCGCCGGCCACACCTTGAAAAGCTCGCAACAAATTATATTTGAATTCTTGCCAGAAATGGTCATGGGCAAAATTTATATATGATCATACATATCTGTATATGGATTATAATAGTATATAAGTATATAAGTATATAAGTATATGAATAATTTATTATAATTTCTCCCATGCTATCGGACACCTCCATTGTCATTATTACAAGGGCGTTGTACGCCAATCGGATAATGGAATCTCCGAACGAAGAAGGATTGCGCGCTCGAAACGCAATGATTTTTATGTCATTCGGTGGGAAAATGGCGGTTTTTTAGGTGCGAAAACAAGGCGCGAAAACCCCCATTTTCACACCTTGTGAAATAAAATTTTATTTCACTCGGTGGGAAAATCTTGTTCGATACTCGTGCGAAAAACGTTTTCTGAACTCGTGTGATTGCAACACTCGCCTTCGGCTCGTGCTGCAAACTCACACTCGTCAGAAAAAGTTTTTTCGCACTCGTATCGAAATGTACTATTGTTCGATACTCGGGCGAAAAACGTTTTCTGAACTCGTGTGATTGCAACACTCGTCTTCGGCTCGTGCTGCAAACCCACACTCGTCAGAAAAAGTTTTTTCGCACTCGTATCGAAATGTACTATTACGAAACAGGATAAAGAATACGAATCCGACATATATGAAAGTTAATGCGCGCTTGGAAAAGTCTATCGCAGGCATTCCTGCGTTCCTTAGTCATCGCTATAATACAGGAATCTGCAGATGATTCAACGATTCGTTTTGAAGTTCTTCGAATTCTTGTTCGCCACTCTGTATCTGTAGGCTAACAAAAAGAAAGCATTGGTCGCGGATTCATAGAGTGCGCTTGTATTGTCTAGGAATTTATATACATGAGACTGGCTGATGTGGGTGTGTGTAACGTATCGGTAGTTAGGAGTGTGTGTGTGTGTGTGTGTGTGTGTGTGTGTGTGTGTGTGTGTGTGTGTGTGTGTGTGTGTGTGTGTGTGTGTGTGTGTGCGTGTGTGTGTGTGTGTGCGTGCGTGCGTGTGTGTGTGTGTGTGTGTGTGTGTGTGTGTGTGTGTGTGTGTGTGTGTGTGTGCGGGTGTGCGGGTGTGCATATCGCGTAGCACTGTGAACAGAGCCATACCGCATGCCCCCTATTGTCAGCGGGTACAGCGGGACAGCTGTACCTAACCGTTACGGACAAGCGCGCGCGCTTTTATACTGTTTACCTAAGAGAGTCTTCGGCCCTTTAAGGAGCATTGACAGGATACACCTCTAACTCGTTAAACCGTTTCTTTAAGTCTATCGGAATGTGTGGTCATTGAATTTTAAGAAAAGCATGCTCAGATTTTTGCGTCAAACTATTGAACTTTTGTAGGGTGCATTGAGTGTGCCTAATAGTGTTTTTTTTTCTTTTTTTTTCATACGCGACGCTGCTGTGCCTCGTGATCATTCAATTTTAAGAAAGCGATTGGCAGATTTTCGTTGTCGAATGTCCTATTATCGTACAGCAGAAGGGAACTTGAACCATATTCAATCTTTGTAGTTCACCGAACATTTACTGTTACCAACAGCAATTTTCACACAAAAAAGAAGTTTCGTTCAGTATCGCGATCGTTTCATAAGAGGTTATTTCTTTGGAGCGTCTTTCAAAATCTCGCTGAAGGAGTGTTTAACCGGAAAGAGATACTCGCGTTTACAGAGCTCAGCTGATATTGCATGATATTTACCGAACGATACCATCCGTTTTTGGGTTCGCGTGGATTCCGTTCTCGTGGATTCCGTGGATTCGCATTCCGACGATAATCTTTTGATAATATGGATTTTTGAGTGATGAGGCAAAGGATCAATGGGCAATAAGTCATCGGTGTGCCTGCGTCGAGGGCTCAGACGCGGATGAATGACATCACGAAACAAATCTCCATAAAAGGAATCGAATTCAGAGCCAAGGAACGTCTCGCGGCCCACGTGATTGCAATGCGCAGCTGCGCTTGCGCTCTGATGACTCTCCGCACCAAAAGAGAAAAAGAAAAGAGAATCTATCAGCGCCCTCTCGTCCACACTCTGCGGCTAAGGCATCGTTCTGTTTCTTCGCGTGAATGCACAGAGACCCGGTTTTTCCTTGAGAATCTTACATTACAATAAACCGGACACAAGATGGTAATTAGTGCACAATTATTACTACGATTCAACAATCAAAGTTTTATTTTTAAAAAAAAGAGAGATCGCCAAGTTTATTTATAAGAAATTGGTGAATGGCGTCATAGAAATGTGCTCGGAGACCCGGCAATCGTAGCGATGTTAAAATGTGACAAATGGCGCACGTGTATTTCGCACTACCAGCGACACAACCACACCTCGAAAATAATCAATTTCAGCTATTTATTTCGCAATTATTAACAGATCTTTGAAATGGGGAACACATCGATGCTATGATTTCGTACGAATGATTCACTCTGTCGACTCCATTTTCTGTCCCGACCATTGGATATGCGAATTAGTTTTTCGTCAAATTGTTCGAAATGCTATTTTTCTTTTTTTTTTTTTTTCACAATTCAACTATATTTTGTTTTCCGCTTTTCAGATGTCCCTCAATCCCGTTCGAATTCTGAAAAATGAAGCAGAGGAGGAAAAAGCTGAAGTGGCACGTCTGAGCCTCTTCGTGGGCGCTATCGCAATTGGAGACTTGGTTAAGTCGACGCTCGGTCCCAAAGGCATGGACAAGATTCTTGTTGCTCACGGCCGCAATGCCGGCTCGGTGCAGGTCACCAATGACGGAGCAACGATTCTCAAGAGTGTGGGTGTCGATAATCCTGCTGCCAAGATCCTTGTCGACATGTCTCGAGTCCAGGATGACGAGGTCGGAGACGGCACAACTTCGGTCACGGTCCTGGGTAAGCTGACTAATACCATTGAAGTTTCACTCTTGAAAAGTTGAAAAGTATCGAGATAAGCTTTTTATTTCATTAAAGCATTAATATTTGAGTTGACATGAATACTTACATTTATATATATAGATTTATTTTTTAATTTTGCTTTTCTATTACTATTACTGAGGCCAGGCTCTCTGATCAATTGTTATAGCTACACTAATGTAATAACCACAAAAATAACCACAGACACGTCAGAAGCAAATTGTAATATAATGGCGGGCAGTCTAGTAAAACCTGGAAATCTTGGAAATGTCAGGGAATAAAAAAATTGTTAGTGAAATCATGGAAAAGTCAGGGTATTTTTTAGTTGGACATGAAAATGTGTGTCTGACTGGAAAGAGAAAAAAAAACGAAGAATGCTTCCTCTGTGAAGAAGCTAAATTTAAAGAATATAATTTTACTTTAACCTCTTAGAAATAAATTTTTGGAAATTGAATTACATTTATGTTGGAATCTTTTGTACGTTTGTGAATTTATAATATGGAGATATAAAAAGATTACTCTTAGCCCTATTAAATGGATTGTAAACATTATTTTGAATACCGTTTAATATCGGAGCTTTATTAGTTAGTTTACTGTTATTGGGACGATGCTTGAGTTTTAATCGGGAAAAATATCGCAATTCGGTCAGAAAAAGTTGAGAGATTTTTTGGCCACCACTGATTTCATTGGCCACCATATTCTAATATAACACAGCGATTTATGGTCTTTACAAATTATATTAAATAAATCTGAAATCCGAAGCGGAAACGAGAATAGTATAATCGATCGATTTATCTTCTGTCGTTTTTAGCATCCGAGTTGCTGAGAGAAGCGGAGAAGCTGATCGAGCAAAAAATTCATCCTCAGACGATAATCGGGGGATGGCGCAATGCGGTTGCAGTCGCTCGCGAAGCGCTGCTCAATGCGGCTGCCGACAATTCTGCCGAACCCGAGCGTTTCCGCGAAGATCTTCTCAACATCGCGCGAACGACGCTGAGCTCAAAGATTCTGTCGCAACACAAAGAGCACTTCAGCAAGCTCGCCGTCGATGCTGTTCTGCGTCTCAAAGGATCGGGTAACTTGTCCGCTATTCAGATAATCAAGAAGCGCGGAGCTACCCTCGCCGATTCATTTCTCGACGCCGGTTTCTTACTGGACAAAAAACCGGGTGTTCATCAGCCGCAGAAGGTCACCGACGCTAAGATTCTTATCGCCAACACGCCGATGGATACCGATAAGATCAAGGTTTTCGGTTCGAGAGTTCGCGTTGACTCGATGGCGAAGATCGCCGAGCTTGAGACGGCGGAGAAGGAAAAGATGAAAGTAAATCCGCAAAACTCTCAACACTTTTCGGAGAAATACAGATAAACTCGTGGATTTGAGATTAATGATCATTGTTTTCTTGCCGTGCTTCAGGACAAAGTCGACAAGATCATCAAGCACGGCTGTACCGTATTCATCAACAGGCAACTGATTTACAACTATCCCGAGCAATTGTTCGCCGATGCCGGTATAATGGCTATCGAGCATGCCGATTTCGATGGTATCGAGCGTCTGGCTCTCGTTACCGGTGGCGAGATTGTCAGTACTTTCGATCATCCGGAAATGGTGAAGCTCGGAAAGTGCGAGTTGATCGAACAGGTGGGGCATTCATTAACATTTCTTTTAATTTACACGCTCGTCTGTCATACCGATTATTCTTACTATATTATAATATATTTTATCTGTTCTCACAGGTCATGATCGGCGAAGATACTCTGCTCCGTTTCTCGGGCGTAGCCCTCGGAGAGGCCTGCACCGTCGTTATTCGTGGAGCAACGCAGCAGATCCTCGATGAGGCTGAGCGCTCTCTTCACGACGCTCTCTGCGTTCTCACAGCAACTGTACGCGAATCCCGTATTGTGTACGGCGGTGGATGCAGCGAGATGATCATGGCTTGCGCGGTGATGAAATCCGCTGCTGCCACACCCGGCAAGGAAGCCGTCGCTATGGAAGCTTTCGCCAGGGCTCTTCAACAACTTCCCACTGTAATCGCCGACAATGCTGGTTACGATTCCGCGCAACTGGTCAGTGAATTGAGAGCAGCGCATAATCTCTCTTCCGGCTGCACCGTTGGGCTCGGTAAATAGATGCATAGAATAAAATACTTTATACGAATCAAGATAATATATCGCGCCACTGAAATCAGACCAACGTTCTTCTGTGCTCGAGCATAGATACACTCTTCTAATTTCATTCGCGCGATATATGTGTACCCCGTAGTTATGAAAATGACTCAATGTTTTCTTTTTTATCGACAGACATGGATGCTGGAAAGATTGCATGCATGAAACAATTAGGAATAACCGAGTCTTGGGCTGTGAAGCGACAGGTGCTGGTCAGCGCGGCGGAAGCCGCTGAAATGATTCTTCGCGTCGACGACATCCTGCGTGCAGCACCCAGAAAACGCAATCCAGATCACGGACGCTGTTAATAAACGTTTCGACGATCGAGCGATTAATCTCGCTCTACCACAACGTTTTACTTTACGTTAAACGTGCTCCTATTATTAATTCGACGGTAACTTTGGCGTTTCATCGACGATAAATTCGTGTCTATTTTTTTTCGCGTTATCGAATACCAATCGCCGATGTTTAAACTCATACACACACATTACGTGCACACACAATGGCAAATGCCATAATCTTTTTTTTTCATTAATATACGCATCTCTTATCGATATTTCGTCGTTCGGCTGTCTTTCATCGTTTACTTACTCGTTTATCGTCATTAATTACGTGTACGTCTGTGCTTAACATTCCGGCTAGAAGCCAATCAGACATAAGATCGTGTTCACAATATTTTATCAGTTTTTTTGTTTTGTTTAATACTTCCTCCGGATAACCAAATGCTGAATCTCTATCCGAAATGTTAGGCAAATATACGTTGCGCAATGAAAACCTATGTGAGAAAAAGAGAAAAATGAAAGAGCGAAATTGACGGGGAACACGTTTCATTTTTATAACAATATCGTAGGTTTTTACATTAATAAATGCCTGAACCAGTAACGTTGCTTATAGAATCGGTATTTCATTAAATTTATCTAACCTATTTCTCGACGAACCCGTACTAATCTAGTACCTTGAAGCGTAGGATATACCCGATGTGTTGCTGCAATATGTCTTTTTTTCCTTTATTTCATTCCGTGTCTTCTCAGAGAATTACCGTTTGTCCAAGGATTCTCGAAAATTGCCTCGGTGCGCAAATTGCAATGGGCCAACGACGGATGGATTTGCTCTAGCGCAAAAATAAAACAAAATGGTATCTAAACGTTTGTGAAAAATCAGTACGCGAATCGAAGTTTGCTGTCGTATCCGAGCTTGTCGAGATTCGGTGTACAAGCAAAATTTATCATCGGCGGTGGTCCGCACATGAGCACTATCGTCTCTGGTGACGGCGGGAACATGTGTTCGGCGATCATATCGGCGTTTACGTGACCTGTACTGTATTTCCAACCCTCGCCGCTCGAATCCAGCGTAAACCACAGCTTCAATTGTTCCGGATACTTTTTCTGCAGTTGCTCGAGCTCGTTCCTCAGCAGAATATCCTTTTCCGTTTGATTAGCGAAAAGCAACGAGACTTTGGTGTGATCGTCCGGGTCTTTGGTAATTGTGCGAATGAGCTGGAGCATCGGTGTTATTCCGGTACCGCCAGCTATCATGACAGCCTATTTTGGTCGCAAACAAATGAGAACAGGCGAGTGAGTGCCAAGGGGCGCTTTCCAAAATCAGCATCTACGTAATTCGGACACACGATATCGTACGCGTGTTTGCCGTCCTACCTTGGTAACGAAATGCTCGACCGGTGGATCTTTGCGGAGCAATTTGATCGCGAATTTTCCGGCACCTTTGTAAACCAGACGTCCCGAGGGTCCTCGAAATTCTACCGTATCTCCTATTTTGAGGCTCTCAAGATGCTGCGACATCTTGCCGCCCTCCGGGAATTTCGGATGGACGTTCTTGAAGTATACCTGCAATGGAAAACCACTTTATACATTATTATCGGCAGTTACAAGCAAATTTTAAGGCTATCTCTTTTTTCAGCTCTATTCATTATTGTAGTTACGTGTTGGCCACTTTATTCCGGGAAATAAATGCACCAACTTTCCTTGACCAAAGTTCCTACTGTATCTGATTAGCAATGTCAATTGATACCTGCCAAATTCTACATTCCATTTCCTACACTAGCAGGCGGACCCGAAACGTAAACTATTGTCATATCACTTCATTTAGGTTACTAGTTTTGAACGAGAAAATTATTTTGAAGCTCATTTGAATTTTCTTTTCTCGTTTTTTCTAAAATAAAAAACAAATGAAATCCTACTTTGACAACCAAATCCACAAATCCATGATTGTCGTCGCTGGTAACCGGAGTGTATGCTCTAATGACAACTTCGCCACCGATATTAGCTGTGAGAAGAACATGCTGTCCAGTCTGTAGGCCCAGTACATGATCGGGCGTGGGCAGACCGAATCTGAATCTTCTAGTGTCATGGCTTATGATCTCTTTTTCTTTGAGAGGCAATTTGTACTTTGTTGTAGCATTCTCCAGCAGCACCGGAGATTTCTTCTTATCTTTGTCTTTCCATGTTATGTAGAAAGCCACTGCAACACCAATGACCGCGCTGACACCGACAGCCGCTATAAAGCCGAAGACCTGTGAATGGTAAAAATTACAATATCAAATTTTATTGTTAAAAATTTTCATTTCCCTTAACTCGAGTCAGAAATCTCATCGGCGTGGCCTCTGGCCTGACAAAACTCGGCACAATGCGTCAAAAGCAGTCAGTTTTTTTTTGTTTGTTTACTGTCCTTGCAAAATTCATTGTATTAATTTACATAATCTCGAAGGTCGCTCACTAGAATTGCATTTATTCTAGATATTCGACACAATTATGGAAAAGCGTGACGAGGTTAACTTACATGAACGGGGTGAATAATAAAATTTGATAGCACGATAACGCGAACACTCGTGAAAGATTAACATGATATCCTCGTTAATTTGGAGAATATTGACGGTAAGGGTGGCCCGACTCGAGATTAATTAATCACGGAACAATGAATTATTGAAATATTACCCTTTCTCGTGTGCTAAACATTTCGCTGAGGAGCGTCGGCGAAGAGCTCGATACAACATGCACGTTGTTAGCTGGAGCGATTCCCGCGTGTGAGTCTCGCTCGACGCCGCACCAAGGTCGTAACGAGGGTTACCACGGCCAGTAGGAACTGCTACTTCTTAGCTCGAATGGAAATTACGTGTTACTTGGTGTTACTAAGTACTGTGCGAAAAGAGCGTCAAGCCGGTGGCACGCCGGCTCGAGTGTATGTCGTTAAAACCATGCGCGAAACCCTGTGGTGAAAGTCTGAGGAAAACCAACGGGAGAGCCTCTACGCTACAGCAATAACCCGCGGATCCTTTAAAATAGAACGTTCGACGATGACTTCTCTCGACCCGACAAATCCACAGACGCACACCCGCAATGCAACCAATTATTTATAGCTTTGCCTACGTGTCTGCATGTTTCCTTATGTACATACTTCGTGAACTGGGTGTAACGTAATTCACAAGGAAATATCAACGACCCAATTCAATAAGGACGTATGATGTGTTGAAATCCTACCCTTATACGCCCTTCTGGCACTAGATCATCGATATATACGTACTCCAAAAGTGCTGGTCCAACCTGCGTTCAATTCACTCTCCGAGTCGACGGCTCCGCGGTCAAATCCAGCCATTCCTTGATCTCTCTGCGCAACACGTCGTCGACCGAAACTTTATTACAGTTATTATAATTTAGTCGAGTCTTATCGTAAATAATACCAAGAGTAACACTAGTTTCATATAAAAGATGCTTTGAAGAAACGTCTTTACGATGTCATACTCTGTCGAACACTGAATAATCGCGTTAGAAATACCATGTTCAAGCTGCCGATAACGGAACATTATCATCCAGCTGATTCTTCTTATATATACTCATATATATACGATTGTATAATTTAAAGAGCCTCCATGCCGCAGGCTCACAATCATTGTAGTATACAGGACAAAACAAACCTGAGATATGCAAGCAGGTGTATGCAAAAAAGTTCAGAATTTTATTTTATCGTTGCGGCGACACGCAGATCTTGGACATCTTGTCATGAAGTTTTATCTTGGAAAATGTTTTACGTAATTGCAGAACGATATTGCATAATCGATCAGGATCACTCGAAAAAAAGAAAACTCCACGTCAAAAGAGCTCTATTTTTCAGAAGACGTTTTTTACATATTTTTTCCCCCACTAGTCGTTTCAATTATTCTTCATCTACGTCATGAATGAATATGGAGAGTGAATCGAGTTCACTGTTATATCCATTGTAATCAAATACCGCAAATTGGTTCAAAGTTATTCGGTGGTGAAATCAATCGAGCTCGAGTATGCAGTAATTTGTATGTCGATTGTGCGTATTAAATGTGCATACATTTATTTAGAATTAGCAATGAGCAAAAAATGAGACACCGACGGAAAATGACTTTTTACGCGAGCTCGATCGGTAAAACATGCTTGAACGTCGAGAGATTATTTCACCGAGTGTTGTCGCTGCTATGAACTTTCCTAGCTCCTCGGTGAACGATGACGATGACACGCTGACGACGTTTGCGAAATTCTCGTTTGTATACCATTCTGTGCGAGGTTATGAGAGGAATAGCGAGACAAAAATTTATGAACTTAACAACGAGGATAAAATCAACTTGGCTCGATTTATTTGCAAAATAATAAATCCTCGTGCACGATTCGATGGCAGTTCTTCATCGCGCTCTATTTACGTGGTTCAACATATTGATATTTCTTATACTGCTAGTGTTGAGACTCGATCAGAGAATACAATGGAACTGGTTCATCGTTTTCATACCAATGTGGCTTTACGACAACATTCTGCTGATTTATATCGTATTCAACATGATATCACACTGCAAGAACGGTCACGATCGCGTCAGCAGCTTGAGGCGTAAAGTAATTACAAAAGTCATTATTTTTTTGCTCATTTTTATATTACAGTAGAACCCCGTTTATCCGAAGTAATATGGAGAGAGCGCACGCCGGATAAGTCAAATCGCGGATAACACGGATAACATACTCAATTCACACTTGCATTATTATTATATATTTAAAATGATAACCCGCCACTTCGTATAAACATTAACTTTATCAGTTAATGTAGTTATCTCTTTAACATAATTATAATTTAGTTAATTAACATTAAGTTCATATAAACTAAAACATTTACTCTTGAATGGGAACTGTTGTATTTGCAGTTCGCAATATTAAGACGTAGCAAACTTTTACACGTTTAAGTGCGTACAAAACAAAATAGCTGTTACAGACTAGTTTGTGTGTGGGCCTTGCTGCTTTATCCGGTTTATCCATGTTTTCCGTATTGTCCGACCCTAAACCCCGGTTAACACGGAGGGCTCGGACAAGTTGAGTGCCTCGGATAACGCCCATCCTCTGTTGATCGAACGACGGATAAGCCAGGTTCTACTGTATCTATTTGCCACTGTTGCGCAACGTAGAACCAATTATTCAACAAAATTATCAACTTCCTTTTAGGGATGGTACATGACGGCTGTACTACTGAAACTGAGCACGCAGATTCTCATATGTCTCAAACTGGAAGCACCGCACTGGAACTTACCTGCGACCGCCGTCCTTGCTCCGTTTTGGATCTTACTGCCCGCTTTAGCAATAGACGTTTTCATTCACTTGATACATCATTCGAGTTACTGAAAATGTCTTTTCCTAAAGCTCTTCGTTACATTCTAGTCCACGGTGGGTCGTTGTACACCCACCATCGTCAAAGATTCTTCTCTCAAAGACTCTGTTAATCCTTTTTATACAATTAAGTAAATAGAAACTTTGTTTTTTTTTTTAATCTTTTTAATTACTTTGATAATTTTGTCAAAAGATCATCCCTGTTCCATACAACAGCATTCTGCACACGATGAAAAAAAAAGTTTGTACACTTAGCAAGCATCCCGTATCCAGAAACATCTGCAATGCGTTTTTTCTTGTTAATTTTACAATTCATTTTGTCAATGGACCATATTTTTAACAACAAACAATGATTATTTAAAATGGAAATAATTGTGGATATTTGTGAAAAACGAATGTTTGTTGAATGTACAAATCATTTTTACTGTGTACGCAAATTTCGTCGCCTTGTATCGCGTTAATGACATGGAATTTACACAAGTTCGATGCAGGATGTGCAATTGCATATGTTGACAAAAGCTTTGCGGCTCTATACGTAACGCCGGCTCGCCGCGGCCTCTCGCGTACACCTGCTCGCTTGTCCCCGAGCGTCGATGTAACAAAAGTGAAACTCGCGTCCATGAGGGAACAATTGATCAATTAACAGTTCGAAAATTTATAGACAAGTTGCATTTAACGGGTGTCGAGACACGGGAGGTTCGCGCAAAGGAGTATGCTGTCGATACATCATAAAAATTTCCCCCCACGCTTGCTCGGGTTCTCTCGTTCTCTTCGACGTTAAACGCCGAATGTGCCAACCGTTTTGCCGAAGAGTCGTGACCGAATAATCTGTAGTCGAGCTCGAAACCGTGTGGCGGTCACAAGACGGCCCGAGTCTAGTGACTAACTAAAAATAATCTCTTAGAGCCAAGGATGAGTATAGGACGAGGGTTGTATACGTAAATAGATAAACCGACGAGTTACAATCCTCTTTCGAGCGAAACTCGGCTACTCGTTAATAAACCTCGGGATCAGTGCGATTCTTATTTTCGCAACGTTAATGCGAATAAGCTTTTTCAGTCGCGTGAACAAATAACGGGAAATTAAGTTTAATACAAAGCCGCAAACGAGAGGACGACGCGTATTCTATATACCCCGTAATTACGTAACTTCTTTGAGACTCGCAAACTCAATTATCAAATTTTTTAAAAGTTGGTGTAATTTTTTTTACCAATATTTTGTCGAATATTATCTCAAAGTTGGTGCTAACGATTCGCAGATAATGAAGGGATTTCTTCTGCTGTTTGGATTATCTATAATTATTGGACGGAATGGCATGATAAACGGCGCGGTGACCGTGACCGAAGTGCCAGCTGGTCACTTGGCCGAATTGCCGTGTCCGAGCAGCGACGATCAGCATCGCTTCATGTTCTGGCAATTGAGAGACGACAAAGGCATCATAGGACCAGGAAATCCGCTTGACTCGGAGAAATACAATTACGAAGTTTTGACGGGAAAACTTTTCATCAGGGTGAGCCAAACGTTATTGGATTACCATCCTCGAGCTGTATTGTAATACCAAGATTCATTGCCGTCTATCCTCGATTGATCTCTTGTTGCAGGGCGTTTCCACTGCCGAATCAGGATTTTACAAATGTGTTTCGAGAGGAGTCGCCGATAATTCGGCTATAAAGATCCACGTTGTCGAACTTATTGTCAAAAAGGACTGGGAAGACGTTTGGGAAAACGATTATGAAGTAATTTTGAAAGTTGTTTACAACGAGATTGGTAGTTTAAAAATTATTTCTCCCTTTAATTTATTTTCAGACAAATTTACTACGCGGTATGGCCGCTGTGATGGTGCTCGTAGTCGGTGTCGCCGTGATTTTGATGATTCTTACATTGAAGAAACGACGACAGAGGTTCTTCGGTAAGAACGAAAAAAAATCGATTGTATTTGAAGCAATGGAACGAACCTCGAGAAACAATCGTATGTAAACTTAACAATGTCTGTACAGACTTGGAAGAGTCAAGAGAAAACTCGCCAGCGAGATACAAAGAAAATCCTCAGAGCGTACCGACGTCGCCCGTACCAAATTCTAATCCCGAATCCGCTGGCATAGACAATATGGGCTTGGACGTGGACTTTCCAAAAGTCTTCCAGCAAATGCGAAAGGAGCAAGGCCTTCCGTGACGGCGGAGAAATTGAATAAAATTGCTCATCGCCGTTCGACTTGAATTCAATCAGCGTCTTCTTAAATACGCGATACGCCCCATCATTGTACATATTAGCACCGACGGTTTTATAATGCTTGTAAGAATAAAGGGACAAACGAATTGTCGTTCGTCATAGAAAATATTTCGTTCGAAACTTTTGAACTTATCTTTCACGACGATGTACCAGGAACGTTGCTAGTATCCATGAGACTGTCGTCGATCGTGTCATCCTCGTCGTCGTCCTCTTCGTCCTCGGGTTCGACTTCGGTCTCCAGTAGACGAATTTTACGATTCGTTTCACTTAACACGGCTGCTACTTTGCGCGGACCACTCACGGCCAAACGTCGAGCTGATATTCCTTGAAACGGTCGCGGCCAAGTCTGACCTACTAACTCTCCCAAGCTCAGCGTTTCTTCGTCGACACTGTCGAATATCGAAGGATTTATCGGTAGCTGAACCAGGTACGATGCGTAGTTTGTCTGATTCAGTAGCAACAAGCTCAGAAACTCTTGCGAGTAAAATTGAAGATCCGAGATGGAAAAGTCGTTCGCCACTTTCGAGAAGGAGGCTGTTGAGAAAAAAAAAATACTTGTATACATATTATAGTAATGTCACCGAAAAGATCAGATGCGCAGTAAGGTGAATGTTCCGGTTACATGAATTAATGCTATTAATTATATGTTATAAAAAGCCTAGGAGTATCTCCTAATTAAATTAAACAGAAAGTTTTTAAGAGATTAAAGTAAATAAATAAATAAATAAATAATGATAATTGAATTAATGAGCTCTCCGAAAAATATTTAAGCCTACAATTCGACTACGCTCGCAATTTAATAATAGTTTTACTACAATTTACGATGATTTTTTCAAGAATAAGTACATATAACGAAAAAATGCAATTCAAGAATTCAGATTCAATGGTCGACTGGTCCAATGTGTTAATGACTGGAACATCCAACTTACGCTATGTGTACATACCGTGTCTCGTGTCGACGCTAAGTACCGCACGCTTGAAAGTCAACGATCTGGGCTCGGCGGGTGAAGACTCAACTTTGAATAGCCGCAAGAATTTACGCTCGACGTCGGATGCGGCAATTAGCAAGTTTTCGTCGGAAGTTACGATCTGTGACACCTGACATGATTCCGACGGTGTCAGAGTTATCGACATCACAGTGAAATGGCCGACCAGACTCTGGTATGCATCGGAAAACACGCAAGCAATAGTTTCCACCAAAGTCGCGTGTGACTGCAGCAACGATGTGTTCAGCTCTTGATTCACGATCAACGGATGATCGTGCAAACAATTGTTCTCGGATAAAACAGCCGCCCAATCGCTGCCCTCGGCGGTCAAGCAAGTTTGCAATGACTCGCGTCTCAGATATTGTCCCAGTTTTTCAAGATTTACGCCTTTCCGTCCTGTTGCACTAGTGTCGCTTTTGTCAAAACCTCGCAGAAATTCTGCGATGAACGTTAGCTCTTGCTGACTGACTCTACTCGCTTCCGAAGGAACTCTCTCGTCTGTTAATCTCGCTATGACAACGTAGAGCCATCTGAATTAAATGCAACTTCATTAATGGTCATCGAAGATGGTTTGGTGAAAACGAATAGGGTAAATCGATTTTTGTACACGAAAAATTAAAGACATACCGGAAAAAGGCTTTATAATCTCGCATGCTGTGATCAATAACTTGCTGAATCTCCGACGATTTAGCGAGAAACGCTTCGGCCGCGTGAAGAGCTTTCGTTATTGGTTTTTCATTTTTTAGACCTAGACTCTCATACGGTCCGCCGAGTCGAGCCATGCCTCTCATTTCCGCTAATTGATAGACCAATGCCATCCCCACACTGCTCAGGTGTTTCAGCACGAGTTTCTATTATATAAAAAAAAAAAAAAAAAAAAAAAAAAAAAAAAAAACATTAAACTTGGAGCCTCATAAAAAGTGTATTGATAAATTTTCCACGACAAACCTGTATATTGCTGTAACACATCTCGATGCTGTGTCCCAATTTCTTCAAACCCTTTTCCGTTAAATCCCGTAGCAAAAAATTCTCCAATTTTTGGGTCGGTATGCCAATCATCAGCAACTCGAGAAAATCAGCAGCCATCGCGCATGGTGGATTAGTTTCTGCGTAACGAGCTAGTTTCTCGTCCATCTCGAGAAGTATTGTCTCCCAGGCTTCGGATATCGCCATCAATGTGTGCGATAGGTAATCCATCAAACACTCTACGTTCGCTTGGACTTGAGCTACTTTGAGAAAAGCTCCGCTTCTTTCCACCAAGGGACACGACAGTCTGTTTACTTTAATGCCAACGTTGTCGCGCCAGCTTGCCCAGATCGGTCCGCCGGATCCACCGCTTATCTCCGATACCGGACCGCTGCCTACTTTTATCGTACCACAGTAAAACATTCCAAAAACGTACATAGCTATTCCAGACTTTTCCAGACCTACCTGAAAGATTAAACAACAAAATTAAATAATTATCGATTCATCCACCACATATAGTAATTCTTATTGTGACTTGGCTTTCCAATTGTTCATTATACAGATTGCTTGTCATGCAGAAAATATAATATCCATACGAAGCCTTGAATCATAGAATGGTTGCCACGAAAATTTCCAACTGAAATTCCCTGACTTTTCCCGGTATTCCAGGTTTTGCCGGCCCGCTTCAACCATGCATAGCGAAGCAAGCCTTTTGATAGCTAATACTTTTTTGTTCGATTCATTATAGAATAGTATATTATGCCATAAGGGAGGAAAGTACGTTTTTTCACAGAGTGTGAAGTTTGATGGCCGAGCGAAGCAAGGGCAGAAATTCACATAAGGTGAAAATACACTTCCTCCCTTGTGGCATACGATATTTTTTTTCCTCTTGCGTTAAAATAACCACATTTCTTGCGTCGCAAAATCGTCATCTTCGCCGATGACCATTACTCCCCAGGGAGTAATTGAGCTTCCAGCGGGAGCAATGAGTCCTATTACTCCGTAGGGAGTAATGAAATTGTGCCGCACGTGCGCACATGTTAAAAATGATGATCGGTCAATAATAGTCTATGTTCCGCGTGTATTGCACGCAAGGAATATGGTTATTTTAGCGCAGTCAGGGAAAAAACGATATTATACTTGTTTTTTTTTACCCACACCAACAGTCTGATACTTACAAACAGCATGTCGAGAGTTTGAAAGAGAAAATCTTTGCGATCTGTTTCCTGTCCGAAACCTCTGTTCAAACTGGGCAAAGGTGGCAAATATTCGCCGGTCGGCGAAGTCATGGTTTTACCATTGTCGTTAGAATTTTCTGAATCTGGATTTCCAATGGGCAACCAAGCCATGCAAGTCACACTTTCATTGGTTTCATGCTGCTTCTTGTGGAGAATATTTTTGTTCTCTATATCGACGAGACACAGAGTTCTCGAGTTTGCGTAAGATACAGCTAGGAGTTTCCCATCGGGACGCCAAGCTAGATTCGCTACGGTGTCGTCGGCTTCGTCCTGGGTACTCAGTAGCCAGACTCGCTGCCAGGTCAGTCTATGCAATGCTACTTCACCTGCGAAAACAAGTTGTCGATCTATCGTCTTCGTATATAGCCAAGATATATTTTAATATACACACATGAAAATCAATCCGACCTTTCTTGTTTGCAACAGCTAGAAGATCCATCTTCGGGGACCATCGCATTATTGTTACTTCGGCGGGAAGCTGCCGCTCCTCCAGTTGTCTCATGGCTCCGGACATCCTGGATTATTCGTAGTTTCGCATAGCTGTCGTAAAGTAATACGAGTAACAGCGATAAACGCTCGTTACTCGCGGGCGATTCTCAGAGGTTAAACAAACCAGCGCCATCAAGCGCCATGCTGTAAATAAACACAGGCGGGTTTACTCCCCCTCCGCGTCACGTTCCTTTTTCGGGAACGGACGCCATCTGCAGTCGATTCCCGCATTCGTTTCGCCGTACGCTTCTTCTTTGCGCGACGCCCGATTGTCCTTTTGTGTGGATACTGCAGACTTCCGGTTGGATCCTCGGCTCAGTCTTTCATTCAGAGAATTATGAGGACTTTCGATTAACGTCCGTTCTCCGCATTCACGTTCATTCCGTACATTTTTCTTGGCCTTTGCAACTCCAACGATTCTTGATACGCTCTATTCGCTCTACGAGAAACCGAAAGTCGGAAACTTGTAATTGTGCAAAAAACGAGCAAAAAAAAAAGTGGCGGATTAAAACGGCTCAGATAAAATATACTGAATAAAGGGTATCAAGATAATAGATGTGTGTGATGTTATTATAGAGAAATATGTTGACCGGCGCGCATATATTTTGGCACATTACCACAGACATACTGGAATCTAGCCAGCCCAATATTTTTTTTCTATCTATTATTGTCACTTTTGTTATATATATATATATATATATATATATATATATATATATATTCAAAGGTAGATAACAGAAAAGAAACTATATGATTATGTACAAGACAATAGAAATTGTTTATTGTCGGTAGAAATATTCTAAATGTTAGTCCAACATAACTGTGTCCCAAATTTGATCTTTTTTGTATTTTTAAAATTCTTTTATACATGTACGTCGAGTTTTAACCAACATGAAATGCCTCGAATTCATCGAATAGCTATTTCCAACTTCGTTCCTTACTGATTTTAACAACGCCCTCTCGGCTTCTCGAAGATCGTATAAATATATAGATACCGGCACAACCTCGGAGTTATGCGGCTGCTGTATGTTTATAGACATTCAAGCGGAACGAAATGCGCGCAGTCGATATATCCACTCTACCGCGTGGATATATCGACTACTAAGAAGCAGAGGGACGTATGCCACGTCCGTTTACATGTTAAGTGACATGAAATACGCAATTCTGCTTCTTAGCAATCCATATTACACTCCGCTATTATAGTTTACTACCTATTGAGGAGAGCGAGGCAAAAAGGACCCACATATAGCAATTGGAAGACAATAAAATTGGCAGACTTCTTAGATGTGCTTTGAATTCATTTTTATTGAACGCAGAATGTCCTCTGAAAGATATCGAATGCGTCGATTTCGGACCACTGGTAGTACTCACTGAAACATGTGCAGTTAAGTAAATCTTTTTGTGGACTCTCTGTATACGTATTGTCTCATGCAATATTAATCCAGAATATTATTGTACGTTGTTGCAATACCTATATAAAGAGTTCTCGAAAAACTTACTTAAGTTCACAAGTTTGAGATGACTACCAGTGGTCCGAAATCGACGTATTCGATATCTTTCAGAGGACACCCTCGCAAGTCGACGGACGGCTGCTTTTAGGGAAAAAACTAAAAAAACGTACCGAAAAACGGACATGTCCGTTGGGGAACGAAACGGACCGCAAAAACGGTAAAACGGACCGTACGTTTTTGGATTGGCCTTTTTTCGGTTGCGAAAACCGAGGAAGGACCGAACGTTTTTCATAAAAATTTTTTGCTGATTTTTAATTTTTTTTTTTGTTTTGCTCTTAATTCTGTTTTTAATGAAAGGACAGAATAAAAATATGATCTAGGTCCTTTTTCAGTTGTGGGAATCGAAAACGGACCAAAGCAAATTTTTCGAAAAAAAATGTCCGATCCGTTTTCGGTTTTCGCAATCGAAAAAAAGACCAAATGCCAACAAAAAAATGTAGTCAGTTTCGTCGTTTTTTACGGTCAGTTCTCGGTCCGTTTGCGGTCCGTCAACTTGCTAGGGCATTCGGATTTCATATCGAAATAAATTCAGAGCACATTCAAGAAGTCCTCCGTTTTTTTCGATCCATTTACGACGTATATATCTCGTCCAATTGTTATGTGGGGACGTATACATATGATTCGCAAGCGGATCCGAGCAATCGAACGATTTCGGTTGCTTTACAATTGGTTTCCGGTTGGAAGTTCCTTTTTGGTTGGAAATGAAGCATTTCGAGTGGAAGTGTCGGTTGCTTTCTGTCACTGGAGAACTGTCACTGAAATGCAAACATAACATTTTATGGTTGGAAATCAGTTGCAAGGGTTGAATTTCTTCGCCACTGATCGGTGTGAGTGTTTTCGGTTGCTTCGCAATTTTTTCAGTTGTTTTCCGGTTTCTTTTTATAAAAGTCGATTTTAAACATGGACTAGTAGTTGGAAATGTTGATTGCCTTTTTACTTTCTTCCATGGATATATATCGGCTGCTAGCTCAAATTAATAGAAGGTCGTAAGACCTTTTTTTAGTGTCTTAGGCAGTCATACATGGTCCGTCAGACCGCGATATTCATTACACTATAATTTTCAACCGAATACGTATTTTTTAAATTCAATTATAGTGAAATCGAAACGCCAGATTGCCTGACAAGAATAAGCAGCTATAGACCAATACATTATAAGCAATCAATAGCATAGCATTTTTGATAACATTTTTTTTACCGATAAAAAATAAGACACATTGATTTGCATAAATTCGTGAAAACCCTCGCCCCTTCCATAAAAAAAATTGTACTGTACATGCAACGCCATGCAAGATTGATGTAACAAACGACAAAAAATTCTTTTAATATATATATCGGTACAATAATACTCTTAAATATCTATCATAAAAATTAATCGTGTACTACTTTATGGATGCATCACACGTCCATTTCGAGTCAAAAGTGAGATTCGGTGAGGATTTTAACACTTCCAAATGGTATAAAAATCGGAAAAAATCAACTGTATTAAAGATGCCAAAAACATTAATTATGCATAACAATAATGTCACATAGTTATTAAAAAATTGGTTAAAAAATAATTATTATTTAACAAATAATCGGTAAACCTTTTCTTCTCTTTTCAAATTCGTTGATTTTTCAGAATACACATCCATTTTTTAAGAATTACCTTATATATTTTCCGTTTTGAATTTTTTTAAATGTCATAAGTACGGGACTGTTGCCGCAATCGCCTTGAAACTTTTTGCGTGTCCTGTGGAATCATGATATGGAAACATATCTGAAATTCGTGCCATTACATCGGCTTTACAAGTTATCGAAAAAAAAAAAAAAAATGTTGTAATATAAGAAAATTCTGAAAAAATGCATAAGAATTCTAAAAAAATCAAGGAATTCATTTAGAATGAGATGTAAAAGATTTTCTGATCGTTTTTAAGCAATTTATTTTTTAAATAATTTGTTCACAACTTTTTGAGATTATTATTATGCAAAATCAAAGGTCGTGACATCATTAAGACGGATGATTTTTTTTCTTCAAATTTTCGACGCATCGCGATGTATACTGAAATTTGTATCGAATTAAATTTTTAGTTGACAATGTTTGTGTAATGCATCCTTAATAAAAATTGCAATAATATGCATTATTGATTATAATAATATTTCTTGACCGAAATAAAGAAGAAATCGGAACGCAATTTCTGTATGACGGTCGCTTCTCAGATGCGGCACCGAAAAGTACTTTTTTTTCGCGTGCCCGTGGGTTGCCCGGATCCGCTAGGGATATCGATTTTGCTCCGTTTTTTTCTCGCTATACATACAGGATAATTCTGGCATACATTGTAAGCCTCGAGAGTGTGTAAATAACGTGGCACGTAGATTCAAGTGAACGACGTAATTCGCGAGTTTTTAGTATAGATCCCGTGGCGAGGGAATTGCACAGTCGGTGTGTCGTTCTATTGCTTGCTGGGAACGAGCTGAGAGAGCAGCAATATGCATCGTTGATATCGAGGCCACGGCGGCGGCGTTGGTTCGGATCCGTCTCGTGGCGAGGGTACAGGCGGGTGAAGAGGGCGAGTATAACGCTCTTCACCGTCTTCTTCGTCGTCCTCTTCGTCGTCAACGGTTTGGTGAGTTTTCAGAGGACAGCAAGAGCGAGAGGGTCCGAGTCATCGTTCGAGGGGTTAGGAAGCAGGGAGGAGGAGGGTACACCTCCGCTTCCACCGTAGTATTTTACACATAACAGCGGCGGTCCAACGGGAACCACGTGACTCGTAGCAGAATCCGCGGCGTCCGTCGGAAAATCTAAATTCGTCCGAGCCGAGAGGAAGAGGTTTGCCTTGTCGGCGTTTAGCGTCTCCGTGACTCGCTCGTGAACCTCGCGCGCTCTCGCGATAGTCAATAATCGGCCCCGGGTTGTACCGGATCGGCGCGGGGCTTACTCAAACATTTTTTTCTCTCTTCAAAAAAAATAAAAAAAAATTAATAATTAAAAACTACCAGGGAAAAACAAATATTACAGCTGCGATTGAATTAAAAGACGAGAGTGTGAATTAATATCTTCTTCGTGAAGGAACGTTATTTTGACGAGCGGATATATAGACTCCCCCGGGCTCAAGACCGGAAGGGGGTTCATCCGGATCAAGTATGATTCGCGTCGACGAAACGGACCCGGTCGGCGGTAAGAATTCACCCAAGATATTTCGGATATATAATAAAATTGTTGCCAGAGTCAAACTTTTTGGAACAAGCATTTATCGTGAGGTTTTTGAGGCGTAAAATTGGTATATATATAATGGAAAATTCGTTCACCCGGAAACCACTCCTCCCTTCTCTCGGGCACGAACAATTTTTGAGCGCGCGAGTTACTCTTCCAGTCGAACACGATCTGTCATTGTCGGTATAGGATCATCGAACGTGTAACAGGTGCACCACGAGTCCTAGAATGGATTATCCGTACGTCAGTCCAAAATCTCGCGCCAACGGAGATTCTTCTACTATTTAACCGTTCCAGTCCGAAAGCCCGTTTGTTCATGGGAAAAAAAAAAATCTCAACACCTCACATCGAAACACCTAAATCGAAATGTTTGAAAAAAATCCCTTTACTGTAATTTCACACCTGAATTAAACAAAAAATGTGTGATGAGATTGTGTTTGGTAATTATTTTCGTAAATAGCTTTTTCATGAAATATGGCATACCCGTACAGTCTGTGGCAGAAAATAAAAAAAACAATCGAATTATTCACATTGGTTTTGATAAAAAGTAAAAACTCATTGTTGAATGACGATGAAACCGATGACGTGATGAGCACGCATTGATTTTTTTTTCTAGAGATCGAACCGAGTTTTCCATACAGAGACGTTACAGTTCGCCGAGGTGTGGACTTCAAGGATTGCTATGATATCGAGTCGGAGATCGGACGGTGAGTATTAGTACACTGATGGACAGACAGACATATTATATAATTGATTAATATATAAAATATAATTATGCTGAATAAATGGAGCTATATTAGTTTGAAGCTGATCTGCGCATCGGAAGGTTTTGACCTTCGTCCGTTAGCTCTTGCTGTCGTCGACGATCGATCGATCAAGGTCGCGTGGGCGCCTCGCGATTAATTTTAATTGGGATCGCTCATCGATTTTGGCATTGGCTCACAGATCTATACTCGTTGCATAGAAACAAAGATTCTCGTTGTTTCGGCTATCGGGTTTCTATCTGCAATATCTCTCACTCTTTCTCACCCTTCGCGATCCCGAGATCAGATAGACAAAACGTGTTATAAGTGGGGGCGTGCGAAATAAATTCGTCGCATATCTTTGCCAACGTTCTGAACGTATAAAAGCGAATGATTATATATACAAACACACAAACTTACCCGACTGGAAACTATGGTAATCTCGGGGAAAATGATCCACATGCCAGTCATATATAACCCATATATGGACATATATGATCATATATGATTGAATACGAATCATACGTTTCCCCGTAGTTATCATTTTTAAGCGAAAATGTGATATATATATATATATATATATATATATATATATAGACACAGCCGTCGAAATTTTTCCGAATATTACACCGTATGCGGAATCGACAAAGAACGTGGCGCGATAGCCAAGACAGCGTCGACGAAGCGGTGACAGAATTCGTGAATGTCATATTTCTCTGGCATTCTCACTCGAGCGTCCTTGGTAAATTATGAAATTATTGGCACGTCTCTTAGTATTTTAACCCGAGTGGTGGACACGTGGCCGGCGGGGATCTGGGCTCCGACGAGGAAGACACAGTAATATCATTACT
Organism: Ichneumon xanthorius; assembly: GCA_917499995.1. Taxonomy (NCBI): domain Eukaryota; kingdom Metazoa; phylum Arthropoda; class Insecta; order Hymenoptera; family Ichneumonidae; genus Ichneumon; species Ichneumon xanthorius. The sequence continues at coordinate 73,133 of CAKJTD010000005.1, forward strand.
ACGCGATCTATCTATAATTGGCAATTAATAGGTCGTTCAATTCTATCCTTAAAGTCATGACATCGAAATCTATCAAGCGTTGTGATGGACTTTCATCGCAAAGTGGTTATTCCTTGAAGTATCCGATGGAAAACGATAATAGACCTCATAATATGAATTAAAAAATAGATATGGTAATTAGCAATATAAGTGTGTTTTACGCCCTTCGGAATATTTTTGTAAATTGTAAAGCGAAAATAATATTCTTTTATTTGTGAATACGCTTTTTACTTCTTTAACGAATTTCTACATAAATATAAAAAAATGATATATTTGTGATCGGTGAGAAAGGATACATCGGATATAAGATTTAAGCGACGAGTGACAGCATTTGTTCCGAGACACATTCAGGAAAATCTTACGATTTTCTGTATTTTCAAACAGCGTTTTTCAACGCCTCCCGATGGAATTATGGAAATCTCCACTTGTCTGTCGTGTTTTATGGGAAAAAGATGTGCGGGATGTCGTACTTCGTGAAGTCAATCGACAATTTTTTTCAGCAGGTACAGGGTAATGAAATACGCCAAAAGTCCATGACAGAGGGATTGATAAGCCTTTTAAATATTAGCAAAAAATTAATGTCTGCCAGAACGCGATCTGGATAAAATATAACCCGAAATCCTTTCGTACATAATACGAATTCGATAGCAGGTTGGGCTTGAAGTCAAACGAGGCGTTAGTAGTTACTGGACTTGGCTCAGAATTGGGTGCATGCTGTTACAACCGCGATGACAATCGTGAAAAAGCACGGTAGCTTTGTAATTTTTTACGTCAAAATCGAAAGATCCCCAAGAATCTTATGGTCCATATAATCCGATATAAGTTTTGGCCCAAAGCCAAACAAGGCCTAACTAAACACTAGCTCCGTGGAACACAGCATCGCGTACACCGGGGAAAATCACCATTTATAATTCATACAAAGTCATATGTGATCATATATGAGTGTACATTAATTACATAAGAATCATATATGATCAATTTTTCGGGCGATGGATAAAGCGAAAGTACCCTTCGACATCTTTGAATCGATTTTCTTATCGGATATTTTGAGGATACTGTAGTAGGGAGTCGAGGAGCAGTTTTTTTTATTATCGAGTGTTCAATCCGTCGAAGGCATTTCTTTCGATCTCCCTCTAGCCCTCTGGGTGAATTTCGAGCTTCGGGAATGCTGCAAGCTCGCTCGAACGAATAACAACGATCTTGATCTCGTCTCCTCGGTTAAGTTTGTGTGTGTACATATTCGTGTGAGTGTTCGGTAAAGCCTCTAGCTTTCTCTCTCTATCTCGTGGGTGAGCGTGTGTTAGCGTGTGTTTGGGTAATCAAGGTCTTGCAGTCTATAAATAATGCGTTCGTCTCGGAGAGTGACGGTTGTTGGGCGTCGGGCGGGTCGGCGTTTCGATCGCGTATGCTGTGCGGCGGCTCTCTTATAGGTAGTCTCTTCTCTCGGGAGGGATCTGAAGCATCAGCATCGGCATCATCGGTCCCAACAACACTCTTGACACGCGGGTTCAAGTTAACGCCCGACAATGCCACGTACCGTTGTGGTATGATGTATGTCATTCCTATACCTATGATCGAAACTCCTTCACGCTCCACTAAATCACTCACGAGTTTAACTTTTTTTTTGCCCGATTACAAAATTTGCAAGTTACAAGTTACAAAATGTATACTTGTATACAAGTATACAAGTATATACAAGTATACAAGTATATAAAAGTATAAAAGTATATACAAGTTTACAAGTATATACAAGTATACAAGTATATAAAAGTATACCTTCCAATAACACCTAGTGTCTCAACAAAAGTGAGACTTTTCGCTCTTGGCAATTTGCCGCTGTCAACGAAAGCGTTTTGATTGCTTTCGCTATTTTCTCAATTTTCCGAGACACCGTTTGCAATATTGTGCAAAACCTTTGTCTCCGATATGTTTAATGCACTACTGGTTAAATAACGAGTGGATGGAGAATGGAATGTACGCGATTGTACGAAATTGATGGAGGAGCCGGCTTGAGACATTTAAAAAATTGATCGTCACTACATTATCGTGTATAATCATAGAAATATCTGTACAAACATCAATGATAATTAATACTTTGAAGCGGCGTTGGACAAATACTTCAATTACTTTGAGTACGTTTTGACCACTGCGTACAAATTAAGTACTCAATTACTTCGTAGTACTTGAATACTGGAAATTATGAGTCGTGGGTACGACTCGAGTATTCAAGTATGTGGTACTGGACACATCAATCATTTGAGTACATCAATAAGTATTTCCAGTACTCGAAGTATTTCCCCAACTCTGACTCACAGTTATCGTTTCTTTTGTTCAGACAAAATCGGAACGAACAAATGAATTATTACCATTGTTACGATTGTACGGTATTTTTTCAAATTTAATTGTAAATTGCGTTTTTGCATGAATACAGTAGGCATGGATACAGCGTCTCAATTTTTTGTCAGCCAGAATAAATTCTTGTGAAGATTGAACTATTCCATTTGCGACTTAACTATAGGTGCGTAAGGTCTTCTCTTGTGAGAATGAGTAACCGCATGCCGAAAATATTATTCTTTCTAAACCGCGATCGCGCGGCATTTTCGTTACTTTAGGAATGATATTTGATCCAAATATATTCGGTGGATTGTCCATCGCCCGAGCGAGCGAGCGAGCGTTTTCGCTTTTAATCGAGGATACAAAATTTGATTGGCTTAACGCCGCGGGTATATTCCCTCGTGGATCATTCTCAGAGACCGAATAAAATTAAAAAATGATTTTGGCGTCTTTCAGAGGTAAATTCGGGACGGTTTACCATTGCAAGGAGAAGACAACCGGATTGCAGTTGGCAGCAAAGGTGGTGACCACGACGCGGAAGGAAGACAGGCGCTCGGTTGAGCGAGAAGTTGAAATTATGAGGCGGCTTCAACATCCGAGACTCATACAATTATACGATGCTCTAGACACTGGAAAGCAGATTTACGTTATACTCGAGCTGTAAGATCGCTACTATTATTATTATTATTTTTTTCGTTTCACCACCAAATTCCTTTGATCCGCCGAGTTGCCAACGCGACAAGTATCTTATATGATAATGGTTTCGAATGATTTCTATCTGCTATTTTCAGAATTCAAGGAGGTGAACTCTTCGAGCGTGTGATCGACGACGATTTCGTCCTGACTGAGAGAAGTTGCGCAGTATTTATGAGACAAATTTGCGAGGGGATAGAGTTTGTGCACTCTCAACATATTCTACACTTGGATATGAAGGCAAAAATAATAATTATTATTATACATAACACAATATATTATATAAAATATTAAAATGTCTAACGCCGGAAAAGCATATCGGCTATGCTTATACATGGCTGGTTGTGCCATTATAGAATTAAGCAATCGAGATACATATACCTTTATAAACAAATTATGCACTGGCAAAATCATATTTCGATTGACTTGTTACACAGCCGGAGAACATTTTGTGCTTGACGAAGGAAGGCAACAGGATAAAGATAATCGATTTTGGACTAGCGAGAAATTACGATCCGCGAAAGAAGCTACAAGTATTATTCGGAACACCGGAGTTCGTCGCGCCGGAAGTCGTGAACTTCGATGAAATTGGTTTTGGCACCGACATGTGGAGCATCGGCGTAATCTGCTACGTTCTGTTAGTCATCAGTATCTATATACTATAACTAAATATATGAATGTATATAATCTTTCTGACTTGTTGTGAATGGAAATCACGAGTAAGATCAAAAGTTTAAAGACCCAGGGAGTTAATACTGGAGGGCTCGGATTTTGGTGACTTATCACAGAGCGATAATGGATTTATCGGATCGCGTGACTGGGCTGTCCGTTGAATTTCAAAATTCGTTTGCAATCCCCGACAGGTTATCCGGACTTTCGCCATTCATGGGCGACACCGACGTCGAGACGATGGCCAATGTTACCATTGCCAAATATGATTTCGATCACGATGCATTCAACGACATATCCGAGGATGCCAAGGACTTTATCAGGTGTCTTCTGGTCAAGGACAAGGAGTAAGTTTTTTCATCGTCTGCCGAGGGATAGGGCCAATGGCCCAGTCATCGATCGATATAACTTCATCAATTACATAATTTAATAATTACTTAATAACATCTCCTACGTGCAAGCGAAAAAAATCATTTTACTGTTCATTTTACTGTACGAATTACAAGGGAAAAACTTATTCAGTGCGTATGGTATATAAAATAGTGAGTCAACGATAATATTCGACTTGGTAATTGAATTTTTATTCCGATACTGGCAATTGTAACTATTGGACTTCAAAGATGCTATTTCCTATTACGGATGGCAATGAAAACATTGAATTCATAGAGATGAACATAATTGTTAAATATCTATCCAATTTTTATGTACCGCGGTGAAATCAATGACTGGATCAGTGGCCTTGCCTGAGTTTTACAATACCTCTAATAAACGACTCAACATCTCCCGACGTATCATACACTCCGTTTTGTGTCTTTCGTGGTTCGTTGACATTTGTTTGTAATTTAATTAGCCCTGTATAGTAAAAAAAAACCCCCCATTCACGTATATACGCTGTACTCAGAGCTACAGCTACTAAGAACCCGCAATCAGACAAGAAAAAAAAACAGAACAACCGATCAATCAAGTTCATTATGTGCGAGTTACACCTGTGTATTACCGAGAGACTGAAAAATATCCCGTAGAAAAATTGTGATTAATACGTTAAAAAAAAAAAAAAAAAAAAAGAAACGAATTCACCGTTGAAAGCGCAGAACCTCCTCTGTACATAGTTCACTGTATATACCATTCCTGTGCAACTACTACATCGAGACTCGTCGCCTCCAAGCATGCAATGATTGTCTATATAAAAAAAAAAAACCATTCGAATCCTCGAAAGAATTTAGCAAGATCTGCCCGTATAAACTCGAGGAAAAGAACGAAAACAAAAACCCTTCGAGAAACGGATAACGATGGTGAAAGAACCTCACGCTGGCTCAATCTGACTCTTTGCAGAAAGCGATCTACGGCCACGATGTGCCGTTCTCACCGATGGCTCGCGATGAAGCCTCCCGAGCCGAAGACGAGAGTCGTCGTCACCGATGAGCCTACACCGACGATAGAAGCGAAGCCGGAGAAGGAGAAGAAGAAAAAGAAGAAGAAGCAGCCTCAGCAGCCACAAAAACAACAAGCGGACATTGCTATAGCGACGGCGGCGACGAGCAGCGTCAAGGACGAGCTGGACGTTACGAAGGACAATCTAAGGCTTTTCGTGGAGCGTTGGCGTGAACATCCTGACAGTCCCTATCAGCTGGAGCAGGACATTGGTCAACCATCGAGATGGGAAGATCGCGAAGGAGTGTCCGGTCGCGGGGATAACTCCAATTTGGAATTGACTTCATTGCGCGGACAGAGTCCATCTCCATGCGGAAGTGTCTGCAGCAGTTCACTATCGGAAGTTTCCTGTTCGCCAGCCGATAAATCAAATTACTCTCTTGCCGTGCCCAACGCGATGGTCCTGGGCCTCGAGCGGCGAGCCTCCGAGGGCTACGCGAAAACAGGTTACAAAAGAGATCAAGCAGCGCAGATTGTTCTGGCCGAGGAGATAATAAAATTATCGGAACATCTTCGAACTCTCGCGATGGGACAACCGGGAGCCCAAGATCTCGACCGAGTTGACGCTGGCAAGGAATTCGTCGAGCCGAATTTGACAAACGGTACGAGTGAGAAGAACGAAAAGTCTAATAACAAAACCGATGCGAGAGTGAGGGATAAAACGGGTTTGGAATCGAGCGGCGAGAAAATAAACGGTACGACGAGCTTCATTCAACGCTCAGCTAAGACGAAGATGTCGTCGAGCGATCAACTTACAAACAATAGTTCGGAGAGCAACGAGATATCCGAAAAATTGTCCAGCATAACGAGAGCCAGAAAGATGAACGGTACGACTTTCAACGGTAGTCGAAGTTACGATAGACAGGATAACAACGTAACGAATTTCAGTCTAAAGAAAACTGCGTCGTCGAGCAGAGCGCCGAGATCGGATCAGAGTAGCTTCACCGGTGAGAGCACGAGTTTTGCGATTCCCGAGAGGGATATCAACAACAGTAGAGTAACGTGGAAACTAGATGTAGATGAAAATCGCAAAGCCCAAGTTGATAATCTGCGTCGAGATTCGGAAATCGGCGAGAGTTTGTTGAACGATCGTGAAATCGATCTTAGTCCACCGTGGAGACGCGCGCGTACCAAACATCGCTTCGGCGAGACTTGTCGCGACGTACCGAGAATCTCGAATCTTCGTGACATGCACAAGAGCTTGAACCTCGATGAGCCTAAGAGCACGAAGGATCTTTTGCTACATTTGCTCGGCGAGTGGGACGACAATACGAGGCCCGGCGGTGGTATCGGAAGAAAATCCGTAAGCGTCGACTGGTGCGGCGAGGAATCGGTTGCCAGAAGATCCATGAATTCATTAGCGGAGTATTTTCAATCGGAGCAACAGAAAACCACGACCACCGGTGTGTCGACCAACGCCACGTCGCCTTCCATACATCGTTGACGAAATGTGAAGAAAAAAACAAATCTGTTATTTTTCTCAGATATAAGTTATTAACGAAATCTTATGAAAAAAGTAAAAATTCTTTTATGGATCTATTCAAGGTACAGTGTGAATGTAAACATTTCAATGAAAGAATTATGAGATTGTCGAAGCACAAAAATCAACTGTTGAGCTTCGATTGATTTTTCGTCGGACCATTAGTATTTCCCTTTCTTTTTGTTTTGATTTGTTTATTAGAAAGAGTTGAAGCTAACGAGAGCGTCGAGAGTTACAGTGTCCGTTCTTCTCTCGTGGGTATGTCAAAGTATGAATGTGATATTGGGAGCAAGCAAATATATATGACGAAGACATGTGTGATGTGCGCATACGAGGGACGATGGTGGGAGGGGGCGAACAACGAAAAGACACAAGCGGCGCGTCGCAGGTGATAAATAGTTAAATATCAATTGTTTAAATAGTGTAATGAGAAATATAAATTATTGTTTATTACATATATATATATACATTGAATGACTTTAGGCGAAGACCTTTGGCCGATCAACTAATGGAGCATCGCTGGCTCGCTGCTGCCCTAGAGAATCCAATATCGAAAGTCAGACTGAAGCGTTACGTCATCAAGAAACGTTGGGTTAAGGCAGTCAACGCGATTCTGGCGCTCAATCGAATGGGAGCTCATATTAACGTCGAACTTCTATAAAATTCGATGGAATATTTTGCTTATTTTTTTTGTTCCTTTATAACGAACTATAAAAAAAAATGCTCTAAAAAAATCACGCGTGTGTGGATCACATGTCTCCCATGGAAAAAAAATATATGCGAAGATATATCTATATATATACTGTAAAAAAAATGGTCAGAAGCGTGTGGAAATTGAACGCAATCCAAACCCATTTCGAAATTTACACATGTTGTTTTGCAGTAATAAAAGAACATTCTGAGAAATTTTACGCAAAGTGCATAGGGACATACTTGGTGAACAATTTTTTTAAATAAGAATTTTCCGTTTTTTTTTAAGTTTCTCGTGTTTGGTAAACTTTGAAAAAATTTACGAAGACAGTTCACCAAAAATAGCCTTTTTTTGTACACGATATTTTTTTGTACGACCAAAAGTTTTTGAGATATAATATTTTTTTATTTTAACACGCGTATTTGATACCCAGATAGAAAAATGACGGCACGGCGACGGAACGGTGGCGGTACCAATCGTACGATACCCGCTTGACTGCACGTTTTTCTATCTGGGTAACTTGAAAGCGAGAGCCGATAAAAATTTGAAAAAGATGCCAGGTACTCAGACTATAATAATACTAAAACATCACGAACTTTCAGCTTGACCTAAGAGGGTGAGGGTTTTAGGCTGTCCGACTTGAAGTGGAATGCCCCACATATATTTCTCATATATTAAATATACTTATAACGAAAAATGGTATATAATTCAAATATTTTGAGTTACATGCGATGTTATATGTGCGGGAATTTTTTTTTATATATATATTTTCGCGCATATGAAAAATATATAAAGATATTATATATATATATATATATACTTTTCGCATATACTTCTTTACCGTAAGGGATTTATCTCGCTCTGACTCCCTTCATCGACTCATAAAAATGATAAAATCATATCTGTGCCCCCAAGCTGTATACGAGAAGTTACATATTGTCTACGTTTTATTCCAAGTTTAATTTATTATAATCTCTGTGTTCGAGTGTCTTGCGACCGATGGGAAACGGCAAGCAAGCAGGGCGCTTCATCGGCGCTGTAGAGGAATATCGGGGCCAACGACGCACGCGAACAATATTATTATACGCACGTTATGACTGCCATGCCAGAGAATGGAGTAACCGACCAAGGAGAGAGAGTCGCCGTATAAAAATATACTATCCCCCGCCCCGACCGCTGCCCCGCTTTTTGGAGCTTTTATTTATTTACTGCAGTTCATATTCCCTACGTAAATATATATCAAAACATATCCAATACATTCACGGATGTAGATATGACGCCTCAAAATCTACCGGGGGTGAATTATATGTACGGTATTATAATACGCCTGCATAAATAATATATACATCGATATCCTATCATTTTAACACTGCAACGAATATAATGTTCAAGTCTATATAAAACATCCGACGAATGGTCTTTTTGATCACTACAATACAAACACATGTAATAAATATACGTTAGACTGTTCCTATTTTCTCTGTCTAAAAACCTGTTTTGTATCCCTGTCTGTCTTTTTCGAACGCCGATGCAATTTTAAATGTCGACGAAATTTTTGGCCGAATTATCGGTGGAGCAATGCTGGCATAATGGAAATAGATTCGATCCACCAAATTATTGTGCGTTAACATTTCAAATTGTTTCAATAGAGGGCATTTTTAACGTTGAATCGTCATTAATTTAACAAAATCGAATTGATGTTATTTGAATAACCGCCGACACTTCTGCGCGATCTTATTGACAGGATTTCAGAGCCAATGCAACATATTTGGTAATCGTTAAACTCACCATCTCTTTCGTGGCAATCGAAAATCCCGGCCCAGTCGCTAAAGCATATAAAACATATAGGCTAAACGATTTTCCTGATAAAATATCATTTCGCAATCTTGTGGAGAGATCTCAGCCGCGAGATCTAAATACTCCGATATAAATTGATATTGGTAAGTTTAGAGACTGTCCTATTCGTCCGAATAATAATAAGCACGTGAGATCAAAAATAGTTCCGCGGCTCGTTGTCGCCCGAAATGGGAATGAGCTTCGGCCGATATCGTCGCAGTTTTCTAAAGAAAATCATAGCGACATCTGCAGCCGCGAACTTGGACTATAATCGTTCGAGAGCGACTCTGAAGGGAGAGCGTTGATTGTCAAAAATGGCGGACATGTAAACAATGGGAATTTTCTATTAACCCTACAAACTTAAGGGCCAACAAAAAAAAATCATCAGGGATAATTAATCGATCGAAGGTTACCGTCGGAAATTAATAGACGATAATGAAAGCTTCACAGCCAACATGGTAAGTTGCACTTTTTTAGCTGAGACAACTAATGTAACGTGATCATTAAGATAAATTCAATTATAATTGTTCAAGGATGACGTAATGAGAAATTGGAGTCCCTATGCAAAGAAGTATGATCCTCTGAAAGCTGGCAGTATAGATGGCACTGATACGGAGCCTCACGACAAAGCTGTGAGTCGTGCTATTCTTTCACACTACGAGCCTCCTCACGGATTGAAATCAAATCCGTCTAGAACGGTGTTCGTTGCGAGATTCAGTCCTGCTCTTACTAAGGAAGATTTAATTGAGGCAAGTGACTCTCTTAGGGGAAAAACAACAAAAAATGTACTTCCACACAAATATGCATTGCGATAATTCCGTTTATTTTTTATCTCAGTGCTTTTCATGCTGTGGCGATGTACTCTCTGCGAAATTGATAGTCGACATCGTGACGGGTCACTCGCAGGGCTACGGTTTTGTTGAGATGGGATCCGAGGACGAAGCGAGAAAGGCTGCAAGACGACTGAACGAGACTGTATTAAAGGGATCAAAGATCTTTGTGGATTTTGAGTGCGGAAGAACGATGAAGGGCTGGAAGCCTAGGAGATTAGGTACTCTTTACTTTCTATCAAAATATTTGCCTTGGAAACATTGAGCATTAAACAAAAAAAGAAAAGTTCTCAAATCGCCGATTTTCCAGGCGGCGGTTTCGGCGGTAAAAAGGAATCGGGTCAGCTGCGCTTCGGTGGAAAAGACAGGCCGTTCAAGAGGCCGATAGTTCCCAATATCCCGAGAATCGATTGACCGATCGAGAGATCATGCTCGATGATCACGACCATTACGTATCGGATCTCTGTGTACATAGAAATCACAAAGTATTTCCGGAATGTTCAGCGATGAAAATGTGCTTGTAAATAACATTGGATATCGATTCGTTGATAGATCAAATGAAAATAAAATAAAAAATAAAAAAACATTGTCGATTAATTGTTTTAGCGTAGAGACCAGCAGAGAACGACAATCTTCGCGTCGGTAATCGGCGTGACGTTGAACGAGGTTTGGATAGCTTAAAGACGCCGAGCGCAACTTTATATTCGAGTAGTTAACGGACGCCCTCTCCTCCTGTGGCGGTCCCCGCCATATATGGAGACGAGGGGCGTTGTCGTCGACTCGGGCGAGTTTCTCGTTCAAACCTCGCAAAAGCTCCGTCGGGCCTAGCTCGCGAAGAACTCGCCGGCCACCGCAGACCTAACTTGCTTTCGCTGATAAAGCAATTTTATAACACACAATGTGTCTTCTCTCCGAAGTTCTCTTCCGCCATGTTGCTGAGATTTGCCCTTCGGCCTCTTTTCTTCCTCTTTCCTCTTTACCCCTCTCTCTTCTCACCCAACGATCCGAGCGAGGGGACGGATATGTTTTCTGGCTCCACGGTTGTTTATAACACCGGACGAGCTCTCGCGTCTCTTATTTCGTCCCGGCCGTCGCGGAAAAGCAAGCGTGTTCCCGTTTATGATACCGCACAACATTGTCCAGTTTCGATTTTTTTTTTTTTTTTTTTTTTCGGTGAGTTGGAGAGGGAGTTCTCGAAGCGGGCGGCAAAACCCACGCACCTTCGCCACTCCCTTGAAAGTCGATCGACACGGTTTCAGACTATTTACACGACGGAAAATTTTCCTACGCTCTATTACTCAATCGACGTTTTATCGAAGCTGGGTTTTATGAATTTTTGGGATAATCTACGATGAAATTAATCTGCAGAGAATTAACGCAACCTTATTGATATTTAGCAATCGAGGAATGTGTCGAACAACACTCCTTCCTGATTGAATAAACCTTGTGGGCTTTTAGCTTCACGATCTCTTCTGATAGTTTACAGCCAAACCGAACTTACAGACATGCTAATGTTTTGGCATTGTTTCGCACAACTAGCCGAGAAATTAGGTCAGTAGTTGGTTCTATCATAATAAGCTTCGACCCTGATCTCGGTGAGATCCAAGCTTGCCGACACCCGTCTCGAAATAACGCTTCAATCTTCTCCTCTCCTTGTTCCTGTTCGAGACGTCGGGTTTATTGGAGTGGAAGCTTTCGAGCTTTGAAGGAGAATAAGAAGAAGAAAAAGCCGAAGAATCGTATTCGAATACTCCGCGAGGGTTCCTCGTAGAGCCCCAGCGCGACGGCTGAAGACTATAGCTTCACTCGCCGCCGACTGGTAATAAGTGAAACGTAAGAAGTACAAAACTCCAGATAAACGTTATGGTAGCCTGACGACCGGAGTACGATTTCGGGGATCGGGCCGACGGCGATGGCGATGAAGGGTAGCGAGACGTACGGGGAATCGTCCCGGCGAACTTCTTCATCTCTTCCCCGACAAAAATAGTCAGCGTCAGGAGTCGTGACGGTAGCAGCACCGTTGCACGTACGCGAACTATCGGTGCCTATATAGCTATTGGCAATTACCCAATTATCAGCAGTCTCGGCAATGAATCTTGTCAGACGAAAAGAGACGGATGTATGCCAATAGCTGTGTGTCATTGTTCGCTTGAGTGGCTAATGTTACTGTACCCGTTGGTGACGGCGCGAGCGTACGATACCCTAATAATAGCAACCTCGGGGTGGGTGAGGAGCGACGAGAAGTGAAGAAGAAGAAGACGAAAGAAAAAGAAGAGGAGAAAATTTAGGTGGTGGTGGATAAGCGTTGAGTCTTCCTTCTGACCAGGGCGAAGAGATCGGACTTCAGAGCCGCTGTAGCTGTCGCGGACTCCACATTCCACCAGAAAAGCTCTTCCCGTGCGTGTGTGGAACCGTCTTCATTTCGGCTAGTGCCCCGAGGCCGCAAATTCAATATTTTTCCCAATCTACCCGGTGTAAGTTCCATAACTAAGACGATAACTCGCTTTTATCCTCTTCGTAGAATAAATTTGCATCGATAGACCGTGATTAAATATCGACGATTAATTATCGCGTACCGGTGACGGCGGATCCATAACGCGAGTGTCGTCGACGCGTGGTTTATTCATCGCTCAATTCCACCCATCACTTATGGCATGTGATGAAAAAAAAAAAAAAATTGTTTAGTATTATTGACGAAACGTTGATGTATAAATCGGTTTTTCGGTATAGTGAAACGAGAGAATATCAAGTGATATATCGAGGATGCGAGTGAAACTTCAAGATTTTTCATTTGTATTCGGGTATTTCTTAACATGCGTGAATTATTATAAATTCGAATCTTTACGTATAGAAACTGTTTTAATGAAAATTTCTAAGTGCACACCGGCGAGCCATTGAACCGTGTGCCGGACTGAATAGTCGTCTGTAAAGTGCGCCGGTAATCAAGTGCGAGATTCAATCTTCTTCGACGATACAGAAAAAAAAAAGAAAATTGAAGTGCAACGTAAATCAATATCAATGATCCAACGAGGAAAAAAAAGCCGTTCATTCAGTATACAAGTTTGGGGAATTCATTTACGGGTTTACAATGATTCATTAGCAGTTATATAGGAGATGTATTAAAAAAAAAGAAAATATGTTTGGATTGATCGACGATCGATCTCGTAGGTTTAGGGTTGTTCGATAAAAATGTATATGAAATAGCGGAGAACCGGGCTCTCCTGTATCTGAATGGTGAACACCGCGGAAAGAGGAGGCGTTGCGATGATCGGGACGGTTTCTAAAATTAGGGTTGCGCGCGCCAAGAGTTAAGGAAGGGGTCGGTCTCCTTATAGAGCTTGAGGCGTCGAGCCGCTCCGGCCAGGGTTAGCAAACTGCCTCGCGCGACTTCGATATCGAGTTACTCAGTGCCGGTGCATCCCTCTTCTGTCTCGGCTTATCATTTTTTCCATTTTTTTTTTTTTTTTCATCGGCTTTCGACTCAATTTCGGATACCACACGGTTGAACATCTCTCACCTAGATTAATATTGACAATTATTGATACGATCTATAAATCCATTTTAACTTAGTATCAATGAGAATCATTCGATTCCTTGAATTATTTTATTGAAATAAAAATTCAAAATATCATTACATATATATTTATGATTTATCGATTGAGAAGATTGAACACTTAATATCGTAACTTCTTTCTGTGTTACAGCACACTTAATCACCCGCAAACATGTCTGACGACGAGGACCAATACTCGTAAGTATTAATGATAACTTTGAGAAATAATTACATAATAAAAGTAATACAGAATATGGCGATGTATATTTTTAATACTACGAATTCATACACGGATATGTTTAGGGGATCGCGATCGCCCCCTTTTTTTTTAACTTCCTGTAAAAATCAGGTTTCCAGGAGCCACCTGTTTCGTCGTCGTGTATATCTCTTACCTCGTCAAAATATCTCGAAAGTTTCATTGCTGATTTTTAATATTGAGTGGCACTGAAAATATCTACCACACGAACAGAAGATATGTAGACAATTCACGTAAGATTTTACACTCTCGTTGGTGTACCCCGGTGTTGATGTAAATGTTATTCGTTTACCCCTCCACTATGTATCGTATTACCGTGCAATTTTGTGTCGATCGAGATCGAGTTCTTTAGTGTCATGTATTAGTCTTTTTCGATTTTAATCGTTCAAGCCCATCCGTTACCGCCTAAATTAAGTTCATGTCATGTATATGCGATACCGTCGCATGATATCCACGAATAACTAACGAGCCATGTTTCCTTTTCCTTCTCTTTTACAGCAGCGAGGAGGAGGTCGAGGAAGTGTAAGTGTCGCCCTTCGTTAAACTTTTTTTGTGTTAAAACAAAAACCAACTGTTTTTTTTGTTTTCAAATCCAACTTCGTTATTGACGCACGTTTTTCTCCGTTTCTCTTTGCAGGAAGTAAGTGCCAGAAGCGCGTCTACCGCCCAATGTGAATCCGTTAAAACAAACAAACAAAAAAGTGCAGCTCAAACCACCGTCTCCCGATATCGATTCCGTTTGTTCAGATTTGACGTAGAGTTAGAGTTTTGCAAGAAAAACACATTTTTTTTTCTCGTTGTTCCTTTACACGTAGATGTCCCTCGGTCTATCGTAGAAAAAAAAAAAAAAAAAAACATAAAAACAAACGAAAACGAAAATAAAAAACAAGATTTTTGTGAAGAATTTCCTTAGTACCGTGTAGTAAAGAATCTGTTATCTTAGTCACGATTTGTTCTTGACACGGTTGTACAATTTTTATCGAAATTTTAATCGGCTGGCAGTACCGTAACGATTTTCCTCGATGTTCAACAAAAATGTTCCTTCCTTAAGATTCGAATTGAGTGTGCTAAAATTATTCTATTCTATTATTAGGTATTGTCCTCTGACTAAGCCAACAGAGTCTTTATCGGCTCTCAAAGTCTCGGAAACGATTCGATGTTTGCGTAATTTGAAAGTTTGTCGGGATGCCATTGTTGCATAACATCGAGTAGGATGCCCGTTAAAATTTCGTCCGCGAGGTATATAAGCACGGTCGGAGGAATCAATTTTTTGGGGTACCGCAAAGAGTGCAGAAGAGCTCACACTCACTCCGGCTCTCGCACGTAACCGTGGCGATCGTTCCAAGTCGTCCGCAGTGTGCCGGCCGGTTAAAATTAGAGCGTGTGTTTCCCTAACGGAAATAGATCGGCCGGATGGTGCTGTGTGCTTATATTCCACCTAGATACGAATTTAGTAACATCGCAACGTTCGAGAGCAGTGTACAATAACGAATTCGAATTTAGTAAAAATTTCGCGATATTGTCGTCATTTATCTATTTTCTCTAGCAAATAAAAATACATCGCTCAAAATGTAGTTTTACATGCACTGTAAAAAATGTTAGAAACGTTAATATACAATATTAAGAAGCTTTAATGCATAAACCAGTTTATTAAAATTGATATACAAAATTGAGTTAAATCTAATTGTTCGGTATATATTTTTTTAATTCAAGAAAAGTCGATTTAATATACCGAGCAATGAATAATTGAACCCGTACATGTATATTACGGATTCAATTTATCGACTAATGCATGAAAACTTCATGTACTGTACATGCATTTTTATACGAACATTTTTCACGGTGTGCATGAAAGCAGCAATAAATATGACTATTTTTATTTAAAAAAAAAATAAGATTTTATGGAAATAACGAGCACAGCATCATCCAGCGCATGCGACCAGCGGATGGGCTCTCTTTCCTCCTATAGATCACAAAATCATTCAAATCGATGTGCCCTCCCCAACCCCCGGTCATCCTTCCGATATGTCTCTCAGTAGGGCTCTATCAGCGAAATTCGTCAAACCAAAATCATCGTAATGAAAGAATCGCGAATAAAGAAACGAAAAAAAAAGAAATATTATATATGTAGGGAAACCATTAACTGACTCTGGTTTGTCTCTTTTCTCTCTATCTCTACAAAAAAAAAACATCAATCAAACACGAAACGAAATGAAATGACCACGATGCTACGCCAATACCGACGAACGCGCGACGCGAACGATTGATTCTCTATCGAAAAAAGGCAGCCGGAGAAGAAGATCGAGTAAGTTCACTCAGCCTATCCGCCTTTGCCTCTCTCTGTCAGTTGAATTTTTATTTTGATTTTTTCGGTCAAGCCTTGTCCGTCCGCTGTTCTTTTATCTCTTTCTATCTATCCACCTGTTTCTTTATTTAAAAAAATTTGGAACAAGAAATCTGTCGCTGCTATATTGTTGTATATTCATACACATTATATATTGATTACCGATGTATGAATATTGTCATTTTTCTTTTTTTATTTTGTTGGTAACAACCGCTCAGTATCGTAAGCGAATTCATTATTACTTATACTGTAAATTGTATCACTGCGCAATAATTGCCAGCATTGTTTTTTTTTGCCTATCGATGTTTCTTTACCTATGTCCATTTACATACGTACATAGAGTTTTTTATTTATTTTTTTTATCGTGCCGTTATCGTGTCGTTTATAAAAAAAATTATAAAACGATCGAACGATTATAAAAAAAACGATAAAAAAAGTGTTGAAATCTCAGCTCAGATTATCATACGAGACGAGAGAGCGCTGCAACAACACTCGTCTTTAACAAAAGGCTATGTATTACGCACTTTGTTCGCAGGGCGAGCTTATCTTCGTGTTCGTGTTTTTTACTTTACGTTTTTACGCCTTTAAGAATTAATCAATCAATTAATTCTTTAATAGACATCCCAAGGATCATCGAGTCCGTCATTGTTCTCTTTCTGTTCCTTTATCCTCGATCACTCGTCAAGTCCTCAAGTTCTCGGTAGGACAGCATTAAGACGTCGTGCCGAGTCCTTGAATTTACCCAAACTTCCGACCATCCCCCTTTTACTCTTCAACATTATATCTGTACAGACACTCGCACAATTACTCACAGCTATACACATACTCACACACGCACACACGCACATACACACAGAAGATGAATAAAATCCGACAGACACGTCTTAAGTTTACACGCAGTGCCGCTCGCAACGAAAGATAATGTTTAATAAAATGACTTACTGCGCAAGTTTTTCTACTCCTAACTCATTGTCGATATTTCGCTACTTGTTTATTACTATTCCGTCATTTCAAGTTTTTTTTTTGTGTTACGAACAATTTTACAACTATCCATATGAATCACGGAATGTGTAATATAATTTGTCCGTGCCGGGTTTTGGCTGGACTCGGAAGAGCGTCTAGTGTGCATTTTTTATAAATGTTTTTTGGGCTGCAAATGCTCTCAGCAGTGAGCAAAATTCATGATAATCAATTGAAAGCCCAGAGAGGTGTGGTGATCGAAGACAAGATGTACGATTGAATAATGAGAAAAAAACCAAAGTATCGAAGCTATACGGTATCGACATTTATATCGTGTTATCCGACTTTATTAACCGACGTGTACTTTCTCTTTTATAGGGGTAGGGCATCCCAAAAGTAAGTTGAGCATCGAGGTGTTAAACGTGAATAATACTCATTGTTTTTTTTTCAACCCCGCGCACACCCCGCCAGCCCTTCGCTGCAGATAAATAAACATAATGGCAAAAAGAAAAAAAAAGAACGAAACCCCGCAATTTTAATTAATACCTCGTCTATTTGTGAAAAAAGCGTGTCCAAGGCCAAACTTGTTCCAATTAATCATAACGATTGATTTGTTACTTTTTTTCTAATTTTTTATTCCTTGTATATACACATGATATTTTATATTGTTTGGAAAAAAATGCCCGATGTACCCTCGCCAGCCTTCGTGACTGATACCGTTTACTCTCTCGTTAATGACGTGATCGTCCTTATGTATGTTTTAGCTTCTCACATATTTCATTTTTATTCTTTTAATCACGAGAGACGCGGCGACGCATTGCTCTCGCATTACTGTGCCCCTCTTCTTTTTCATTTTGCATAATTATCTCGCAATACCCTGCATAATTATCGTCGCAGTTGATAAGAACGTGCCCGATTAAAATCCGCGAGGATTCCCACGCCCGCTCGCGCGCGCTCGAAAACCCTTTTCTATTCTACCTCTGAATTCGCCCTTTGCAGAAAAGACTCACGAACACCCCGTTATTCCCATGTGTCGTTGACAAAAAAAAAAAAAAAAAAAAATCCCGCTCTTAGCCCTGATTATTCACCACTTACGAGCCACCTTTACCTCTCGCCATACATTGCGAGCATTCCCTATCCGCCCAACTACCGACAAAAAAAAAAAAAACAACGAGCCAACGACAGCTACAAATCGATGTGAACTCGAACGTATATACGCCACGCTCCGATATTAATTTTCCGTTTATTACAGGATTTCTTTTATTCCCCAGCCTATCATATCTCACGTTACTCGATCAAGTCCTCGATTATCCAAATTCCACAAAAAAAAAAAAAAAAAAAAACATAAAAGAACCTCGTAGTGGCGCTTGCACATCAAACTCATGCATCTGTATGAATCTAATTGCTATGAACACGTTTCCGTGTTTCTTTATGTTCTTCCTACCGTACCGTTTGTACCGTTAGTTTTTCCGCATATGTGTTTTCAACTATTATTGTGCAAATAAATCGTCTTAAAAAAAGGGACGTTTACGCGTTGCAAAGAAAGCATGTAGTGGATGGAAGAGTAGAAGTTACGAATGGCGAAAGGGAGTATGGACGACTTCGGACGTGACCGATGATCTTCGATCGCATCGGGCCAAGTACTGACGAAATTAAACGAGTCTCAATTTTTTTTCACGCATCTTCTCGACTTCAGGGACTCGGAGAATCCCGAGTTTATGAAGGTACGTGTGAAACGACGTTGAAGACTTAAAAAAAAATAATAATGCACATTCATTCGATGAGAACAGTTCGATAAAATTTTTTTCGCTGCGACAAACAGAGGCAGGAGCAGAAGAGAAGCGACCTCGACGAACAGCTAAAAGAATACATCGCGGAATGGCGAAAGCAAAGATCCAAGGAGGAAGAGGAGCTCAAGGTTTTGAAGGTAATTCTATCGAGTTAATAGTTTAACCGAATATACTGCTACATGCTACGACTAATCTGTGAAATCGTGTTGTGTCGTTTACAGGAAAAACAAGCCAAGCGCAAGGTCAGTCGCGCCGAGGAGGAGAAGAGGTTGGCCCAAAAGAAGAAGGAAGAGGAAGAGCGTCGCCAACGTGAGATTGGTAAGTTTTGGAGTATTATTATTTAAAGTTAGTTTAATTGTGTTTGACGTTACGTTTTAATGGGACAACAACGTTTACAGAGGAGAAGAAACAGCGGGATATCGAAGAGAAGAGAAAGCGTCTCGAGGAGTCCGAGAAGAAGCGTCAAGCTATGATGCAGGCCCTGAAGGACCAGAGCAAGAAAGGACCGAACTTCACCATCTCCAAGAAAGAAGCTCTCGGTGGAGCATTGTCCTCTGCAGCCCTCGAACGCAACAAGACGAAAGAACAGCTCGAAGAGGAGAAGAAGATATCTTTGAGCATTCGCATCAAGCCCCTTGAAATTGACAACCTCTCTATCGAAAGACTTCGCTCCAAGGCCACCGAATTGTGGGATGCTATTGTCAAGCTCGAAACTGAGAAATACGATTTGGAAGAGCGTCAGAAACGTCAGGACTACGACGTTAGTATTCTTAT
Organism: Ichneumon xanthorius; assembly: GCA_917499995.1. Lineage (NCBI taxonomy): Eukaryota > Metazoa > Arthropoda > Insecta > Hymenoptera > Ichneumonidae > Ichneumon > Ichneumon xanthorius. The sequence goes on from CAKJTD010000005.1 coordinate 92,813, forward strand.
TAATTTATTTCTCAAAGTCCGAGACAATTATTTATCGAGTAAACTGCAATGAGTTTTATCGTTTCTTAGTTGAAAGAACTGAAGGAACGGCAGAAGCAACAGCTTAGGCACAAGGCTCTCAAGAAGGGTCTCGACCCGGAAGCCCTCACTGGCAAATATCCCGTAAGTCTTTAACGATAGCTGTGTAAAGAAACACACAAAAAAAAAACATTTTATTAATTCGTTGATTGTCTTTTTTTTTTTTTTGCAACACAGCCCAAGATCCAAGTCGCCTCAAAATATGAGCGTCGCGTCGACACCAGGTCTTACGACGACAAGAAGAAGCTCTTCGAGGGTGTAAGTATGCCCTCACGCTATCTCTACATCTTCTATCGTAAAGTTTACCGAGATCGCGAATTCGTCAGGCGTTAGGAATTCGAAAAATATTTAGAGTCCTCTAATGTGCGTCAATCGATACGATGGTCAAAAGTATTTAGAAGATTTTATTTTTGTTCAAATTGAATCGTAGGGCTATGACACGCTCTTAGCCGAGTACAACGAGAAAACTTGGAAACAGAAAACAGAGCAATTCATGAAGCGCACCAAAAGTGAGTCGACGATATCGTCAAGCCCTACGTGGAATGATCGTATTGTGTTGGAAATTGTGAAACCTCATTTTTCTTTCTATTGTCATTTTCACTGTAATGACTCAATTCTCTCGTACGTTGAACCGAGATTTGTGTCTCAGAGGAAGAGAAAAAAAGAAATTGTTTTGCTTGGAAAAACATGTTTTTCTTCTATCTAAGATTGCATCTGTGGTTTACCATAACTGGTTTATCGTAACACCCTTAGATCTCCGTTGATTTCATTCTTATTTATCATTTCCCCGTGACGCGGGCCCGAATTTGGCATGAAGTCCCAACGCGATAATATCGTCTTTGTCAATAATATCTCATCTTAAAATCACATGTTATATGAATCAGAGAAGAAAAAGAAAATGTCGTGGTACATCGATTATGGATGAATCCATTTTAAACCGCATCGTCAACAACCCCACACGGTTTTTTATATGTTGGTATGCCGAATAGTCGCATAATTTCCCTTTGCACAAGGATCGATCGTTACGCACAACGAGAGCAAAAAATTATGTCAACGCCGAGACCCGACCGGAAGTCCCAGCCATCAAGTGAAAGAGCTCGAAGAGTCTTCACCGCTGTCCTTGTGTGAAAAATCCCAGCATGCCATTGTCTCCTTGATTACAGGGTCTGAACCAGCTCATCAAGGAGACCATGGAGAAACAGTGGACCGACCAGAAGGCACAGTTCCTTGGCCGCCAGAAGGGTACGTATCGGATGTGACTGATTCTCGCCGCTGACAAGCCTGTTGATTTTCTTCTCTTGTTTATTATACTATTGTCGCTTTTATTTTTCTATACCCTACAATGAATCTACCAATTTTTTGTCTGTTCATTCAAAAACAAAAAATATATATAGCGAAGCTGCCCAAGTGGTTCGGTGAGAGGCCTGGCAAGAAGAAGGACGACCCCGAATCACCGGAAGGTGAGGAAGACGTGAAGGCAGCAGCCGACGATGACCTCGAGCCTCACATGGACGAAGAAGAAGAGGAGGAGGAGGAGGAAGAGGGAGAGGGCGGCGAGGAAGAAGAGGAGGAAGAGGAGGAAGAGGAAGAAGAAGAAGAGGAGGAGGAAGAGGAAGAAGAGGAGGAGGAAGAGGAAGAAGAAGAGGAAGAATAAATAAATTATCTTCATTTCTACCTTCAATTATTTTTCAACATCCTCTTGTTCTCATCCAAGAGAGAGCGTCACCTTGCAACGTACGAAGCAACGATGAGCAACATCACAAAACAACATCGTTATGCGTTTTTGTGAGGCCGTTGAAACGGACAAACAAAGCCACGCAATACAAAAAAAAAAAAGAAAAAGCAAAACAACAACAACATCTCGCAAACGCCGTGCGCGCTTCTCTCGAAAAAAATAATACCGTACAATTTCGTTAAATTGTCATAAACTCGTAGACGCAGAAAAATGAAACAAACGCCTGATGAAACAAACAAAAATAAAAATCTACGTTAATATTTATGTCTATTAAAAACGAGAAAAACTACGCTATTACTATTACTTCTACTTCTACTTCTACTTCTACTTCTACTTCTACTTCTACTTCTATACTACCACTATTATTATTATTATTATTATTATTATTATTATTATTATTATTATTATTATTATTACTGTTATAATAATATTATACGAAAAACAAAAAAAAAAAAACACATACACACATACACATTATTAAAATAAAAACGGTTTATCGTATAATTGGTGCAGCACGTGTGTACGGTTTTTTTTTTGTCATCGAATTTTTCATCGCCGGACCTATATGCTCATAGCTCGGTGGGAGTTGAGAATAAAGGGTATAGATTCGATTGCAACAAAACATGGAGTTCACACCACTCGGATGAATGTCAATGCTACATGCTCTTTGGCTGGATCTCAGCTTCCCTAGAGCGCCAGTGGTGACACTTGCGAGAGGACTACTCTCGTTTTTTCCAAGGGTCTTCTCTTCCCTCGTAGATACATAACGCTCTACGGCAATAATATATCTGTAGCGAGCCGCAAGATTCACGGGTGCTCGACCCTGACCTGGCTTTATTAACACGCTCGAGTATTCTCTGAGATATATAATGAGAACGCACTACGTGACACGAGCCTTTTTAACGCTCGGCCACACACAAGTACCGCGCGGTAGTGGACTTGGAAAATTTCAACGTGTACAAATCTTTCGCGTACATATACATATTTGAGCGTTCGAACAACGGGAATAGACGGATACGAGACTTATCGATTAGTAGATGAAACTGCTGATAAGGACAGTGCAATATGCATTGCATAAACGGGGCAGGCTAAAGAACGGTTCCGTGATTTGCAAACGCTACGAAAGGTCGATCACTAGTCATTGACGTACATTTATCTCCTCCCGACCATTGTTGCTTGGTTTATTACTATTAATCTACGAATATTGAAAAGTAGAGTAGCTGAGAATAAGTAACGAAAATAAATACGATGAAATTGAGATGGAAAACACGAATTCCATCGCTTTCATTTTGGCGACTATAACCGACGATAAATTTTGTCAATAAGTAGTTTAACGTTCTCTTTGTGGTACATAATCGTTATGGTTTGCGAAAGTGTATTCGCTTCTCGAATTTCAGTGTCGCGGATATTTATCAAATTTGGTACGGTCTCTTCATGTTTATCATTGAACTATCGACGAGTCAGTGATGAGCCTTGTATTACAAAAAACAGGACATTTCTATATTACCAAAATAACGATTGTGGAACTTGACTGACAAGGCATGTTAAATGTCTAAACATTTACTTTTTTCACATTCGATCTTTTCTTATATTTAAAAAAAACTCGAAAATATCAAAGGATATTGTTGCTTTATTCGTGCTGTGATTGGCTGGTTCGTGAGACTGATGGTGACAGCTGTGTACGAGGAACGTTAGTCGCGGAGTAAACAAATAAAAAAGATTTCACTCCCAACTCAATATTCGACATGAAAAAGTCGCGCCAGAAGCAAAAAAAAAAAAAAAAAAAAAAATGATTTCATGCCGGAGAGCGTGGAGTCGGGCTGATGCTGCTGGCGGTTTAAAAAAAGAAATACTAATCCATTCGGATCGAAACTATATGCGTGGGTTTCGAACAAAAACGAAACCGAAGGGGAAGTTCTACGTATGGGATATGTCCCTGAAGATTAAGATTGAAATTCATCTCAGGTTTATCGAAGGAACGTCGCGAGGAATTGAAGTACGGATGGAAGGGGGAGGAGGATCGTCGTCAGAGTGTAAAATAAAATGGCTCGAAAAATCTGAAAAGTTGGAGCAACCACAACTGACCCTGCGCGTACACGTCTTTCTCGTTTCGTCCTCGCCTCGTCTCGTTCTCGCAAAGTTCCGGGTCTATTGGTCTCGTAAATTGCGTTCGTTTCCCCACTCGCTCGCCAAACGCCGTTATCTAATCCCTCGGCGGCATTGAGAGCCTCGTTGCCCAGTCGTGAGTGCCCAACCACATCGCCACTATTTATAATAGTTAATGCCCGCTGGCAAACACGAGACAGAGAAGAGAAAAGAGTGGCCTCTCTCGACGCGCGTAGTGCAGTCGACGCCCGCACTCTTTGACGCGAAGCGTGCGGGCGAATCAGACGGTACTCCTTCGCTCTATGCCTATAGCTCATTTATTTAGTATACTGTATCTCCCAGTGTCACAGTCGTGACGTTTGTTTTACAGCGGGATAATAATCATACATATCGAACAAAAAAATTAATAAAAGAAAAAAAAAGAAAGGCATTTATCGAGTGAGTATAAGTGTGAGCCAATTGGTCTACTCCCACTTTGGTATGCGCGCATACTTATCCAAAAATAACGCGAGACGCCCGTGCTGTCGCGCACAGGTCTCCGTAGCTTCAAACTCTCACGATACTCTCATCTGGGTACGAAAATAAAATAACAAGCTACGACAGCGGAGACACGGGCTAGAGCGAGGAGAGATAGAAAAAAAAGGATAAAATCACGGTAAAACGAGCGAGGGATCACGAGCGAGTCAAGTACGAGCTTTGAAGCATGCCAGCTCGCGAATTATTTTCTCTCTTCTTCGCCGCGATTCCCGAGGCGTTTTTGTTGATGGCGAAAGCCGTAGTACAGCGAACACGTTGTTCACGAGTCCGATTATATGTTCTCTTTCTCTATCCTCCGGTGACGCCGACCGCCGCTCCCGCCACTACCACTGCTGCCGCTGCCGTTACTTCTGGTCTGTATGACGCCCGAGCCTGCGGCCCTAGCGACTCGCGTGCCGGGGCCTTCAACCTGTTGCCGGCCTCTCTCCCTCCCACTCTCTCTCCTTCTGCGCGCGCGCTCGTGTGTGTCTTCGCGCGACTCCTCGCTCTTCCGCCGAGGCGTGCGTAAACGCTTTTGTAATAATTCGTCGATCGCGAGAAGTTTCGATATAGACGCGAATAATAAACATTCAACACGTGATACGGCGATTATAGCTTTTCCGAAAGGATTACATTCGCCAGTTAGAAAAAGTGTTAATCGAGCGTGAAAATTCGCGGCCATGCACGAGTCGACGCCAACGGCCTTGCGTGTCCAACGACAGCGGGACTGCAGTGACATTGTGTACAATATAAAATCGTAGAAACTCTCGCTTTTCCGTCGATCCGATTTTTTTTTCTTCACAAGTGCGTCCTGTCTACCCGGAACGTTCAACATTTTTAACTGTACGAGGTTTTTACCAACGAGCGAATTACATTGCGTATACGATCTCGTAGTGTCTCGTTCTTTTTTTTTACTCGCCTAAGTGTTGAAAGATCGTCGACGCAGTATCGAACCGCGCGACAACAAATACATCGAAAGTATATTTTTATTGACGATAAAGTGTACGAAGGTTTTTGCGTTTACTCGTATTGCTTCGAACGACAACAGCAGCATCAACCGGTTCGTTAACGAAGCGTCACGAGTGGCTACGCTTGTAATGAGTCCCAGAGATTGGGGCCCGGCGTGAGTTTACCGTCTCTCGTGAAGCCTGTTGTGTGTGTGTGTGTGTGTGCGTGCGTGCGTGTCTTTCACTCCGTCTCTCTTTCTCTGGTCGTTTCGTCGAGACCGTCGTTCCTTTCGTGTTCGGTTGCTCGCCGGGGCGATGGCGATCAAGGTATTGGCGATGGGAGAGAGTCGAAACGATAGGACTGAACCGAGGACCGAACGTTCGGTACTATCTCCGATGCCCGTACTCACGGTAACCGATTGTTCCGATCCCGATTACGAACCTGAAAATCCTGTTACGAACGATTATTTTTATGACAACAATCGGGGCGCGATTTTGCCAGAAGCGGCACCGGTTCATCTCTTGGTAAGGTGCGGCGCGTTTAAGGATCGCAAGAGAGGAAGAATGAGAAGCTGACTGAGGAGTACGCTGCCGACGCGACGAACCCTATCTATGCGGTGAGTAGCGAGACGATTTTTTAGGTAATACAAAATTAATAATAAATAAATTAGTGGCAGCGTCCGGGAATTTAAAAATATTGAAACCGCGTGTATTAATGCTAAATGCACCGTGTGCGTGCTCCGGACACTCCGGCGTTACATAGCGCGACGCGTGCAACAGACCGAAGATCTGCCAGTGAACGACGAGTGTCGCGTCACTGATGACGTGGCAATGTCGTCCGCGCACGAGATAGAGCCGGTCAGTAAGGCATGCGGCGCGGAGCATGCATTACGTCCCGCATTTTTCGAAACTGTCAGAAGCACATGCGACAGATGCTTGTCGGGGGACAAAGTCGCTTGTCTTAGACAAATATCGATATACATTTTTGTAAATGTTTCATATTGATTATTGATACAATATTCATGTAATGTTCACATTTTAGACTTCATTTTGAATACTAGATAAAAATAGTACATTTCGATACGAGTGCGAAAAAACTTTTTCTGACGAGTGTGAGTTTGCAGCACGAGCCGAAGGCGAGTGTTGCAATCACACGAGTTCAAAAAACGTTTTTCGCACGAGTTTCGAACAAAATTTTATTTCACAAGGTGTGAAAATGGGGATTTTCGCACGCGAAGCGTGCGAAAAAACCGCCATTTTCCCACCGAGTGAAATAAAATATATTTTATAATAGATGCTTATTCTGTTTGGGAGGTTTAGATAGGTAAACGTATTTATTTAGTTTTTTATCAGCAAGATAAAACGTATAAAAAATCTCATGCTGTTGATTGTCCGTAACTGTGTTCTCTTATTATTACTATTATTTTTAATGTTATAATGAAACTTACAATTTATTGCATTCGAATCCGGGGATCCTGTTAAAAAATTTTCACAACAGCATTACGATCTGTTAAAACGCTTGGAATTTTGTATGAAACACTTTTACCATCCTCCATTCTTAGAACATATTTCTGATCTTGCAACGTCGCGTTACAGCAACACAATAGAATAGAAAATGTTTTATTCGTACACGATGAAGCAGACCGTCGTTGAACAATGTCTGGCATGAATTTTGCCGAAGCAATTACCGATAAATTAGTCGCCCGGCTTCAACAGCATAAGTCCGCCGGTGACGAGCAATTATGTGACAAAGGTCTGGTTCAGTCTAATGCACGAGACGACGAGTTGCCATAGTGAGGGGTTATACTTGCGCCAGATAGTTATAAGTTCTCCCGCATAGCTGTTTAATTTATACGGAAATTCGCGAGATATCCCGACCCGATCTAGCGATCTACTCCGAGTAAACCGCCAGTTGTATATTCCCTCACTAGCGTCATTGCGGTTTAGCGTGTGACGCGAGATAGACGCGACCGCTGTGCCAGCCAAGTTCAATCTCTATGCCTGCTGTTTCTGGTCTACGTTCACTCTGCTTCGCACTAGTTTCAATGCATTAACCACTGAATTAAGCTGATGAAACTCGACGCTGATTCCGAGTTTCGCTTCGTCATCCAAAGATCCTTACACAGGAATTTGGATTTGTAAAACTATGGTATTTGTCGTGCTGAAGTTCACCAGTAGTAATATATATATATATACACACACGTATATTTATAGCTGTCCGTCAGTTAAGGTAGGTAAGGTATTCGTCTGTGATTTTCTGGGCATCTGATTTTTATAGTGTCAACTTTGTCACGTTATCGCGTTAAGTGTCCTCTCAATTTCGTAAGCCGTTCGCCGAACAAATTCGATGGTGTATTAATACTTGAAAATCGATGATCTTCTTAATTTCGTTGTTACGATAGTCGTTTTTCTCAATTATTACAGTTAGAAATTAATGAAGAAAACGTTCTCTGGGGTTCAACGATTCTGTACCTATACATCTAAAGAAAAGTAGTAACGGGTCCACCTTACGAAGATCGCGTCAGGTCGTAATAATGGACATTTTAATCACTTTGTGTTCTCGAGGCCTTCGACAGGTATCGACGTAAGCGCGTTGGATATACAGGTTCCTCTCTTGTTCTATTGCACGATTCACTAAGGACATGCAGTTATTTTACTCTATATACAGAAGTTTTTGACGAGATATTGCTTCGAGTTTAATGGGAAAGCTTCGTCGTTGTTTCACGAACGAGGGTAGCTCGAGGCGCGCGAGACACGGCTTATTATACTTTGCCGGCAGTTCTCATCACCCCCGCCTCCCTGCCCCGTATTCATGCGTTCCAGCCAGGAGCTCCGAGCTCCTCTACAGACAACAAAACCGGTTGCATTATTATAAGCTGAATCGAGAATGAAGTAAAGTTTTTGCTCTCTGCGCTTTTTCAAAGCTCCATCCTGTGTATTCATATTTACCTCTATGCAGCAATCTTCTATATTTCTCGTTATATTCGCCCTCACGTGCAGGACTGCACTTTCATCTCCGGTTTTGCGGAGAAAAGCCATTTCGAGTTTCGTGGGGGCAAACCTGGACTTTCTCTCTCTCTTTCCATGTGTATACCACGGTTATTTCACCCGTTGATGTCGCTTTGCTACTGTACCTCTTGGAGCACGTACACGATTGACCGCAGATTTCCGCGAGACGGAAGTCATATGGACAGCTGACGGAAACTAGGATGCCTATTATCGAGATCGCGCTCGGGTTTTTCGCGCAATCTGTCGGTCGTACTTCATTTTATTACGGAAAATATGTTACTATTTAAAGTTGTTTCCAGTCTTGGCGAGGCTTGCAACCAAAAAATATCAAGAGTCCTTTTTTCGTTATCCTTTTGCCCTTTCATCAGTAACAAGCTGCAACAAGCTCCGACAATAGAATGCATTTGTTTTCGTTACTTGACACTTTACTGTTTTGTGTCTACAAACATTTTTGGTGATTATCAAGAAATGAATTTTTCGAAAAAAATCTTTAAATCCTTGTTATTTTGTTACGCGGGTCTACCCATACAAAAAGGAAAAGAAAATGTTTAAAGGCAGGGTTTTCGAAATGTACCAACTTGAACGGGATCGTTTTATTGGTGATGAACATAAAAATGTTTATTGGTGTTATATATTGGTGTTATATATACTTTTAAAAAGTGTGCGTGTGCGTGTGCGTGTGCGTGTGCGTGTGCGTGCGCGTGTGCGTGCGCGTGTGCGTGCGCGTGTGCGTGCGCGTGTGCGTGCGCGTGTGCGTGCGCGTGTGCGTGCGCGTGTGCGTGCGCGTGTGCGTGCGCGTGTGCGTGCGCGTGTGCGTGCGCGTGTGCGTGCGCGTGTGCGTGCGCGTGTGCGTGCGCGTGTGCGTGCGCGTGTGCGTGCGCGTGTGCGTGCGCGTGTGCGTGCGCGTGTGCGTGCGCGTGTGCGTGCGCGTGTGCGTGCGCGTGTGCGTGCGCGTGTGCGTGCGCGTGTGCGTGCGCGTGTGCGTGCGCGTGTGCGTGCGCGTGTGCGTGCGCGTGTGCGTGCGCGTGTGCGTGCGCGTGCGCGTGCGCGTGCGCGTGCGCGTGCGCGTGCGCGTGCGCGTGCGCGTGCGCGTGCGCGTGCGCGTGCGCGTGCGCGTGCGCGTGCGCGTGCGCGTGCGCGTGCGCGTGCGCGTGCGCGTGCGCGTGCGCGTGCGCGTGCGCGTGCGCGTGCGCGTGCGCGTGCGCGTGCGCGTGCGCGTGCGCGTGCGCGTGCGCGTGCGCGTGCGCGTGCGCGTGCGCGTGCGCGTGCGCGTGCGCGTGCGCGTGCGCGTGCGCGTGCGCGTGCGCGTGCGCGTGCGCGTGCGCGTGCGCGTGCGCGTGCGCGTGCGCGTGCGCGTGCGCGTGCGCGTGCGCGTGCGCGTGCGCGTGCGCGTGCGCGTGCGCGTGCGCGTGCGCGTGCGCGTGCGCGTGCGCGTGTGCGTGTGCGTGTGCGTGTGCGTGTGCGTGTGCGTGTGCGTGTGCGTGTGCGTGTGCGTGTGCGTGTGCGTGTGCGTGTGCGTGTGCGTGTGCGTGTGCGTGTGCGTGTGCGTGTGCGTGTGCGTGTGCGTGTGCGTGTGCGTGTGCGTGTGCGTGTGCGTGTGCGTGTGCGTGTGCGTGTGCGTGTGCGTGTGCGTGTGCGTGTGCGTGTGCGTGTGCGTGTGCGTGTGCGTGTGCGTGTGCGTGTGCGTGTGCGTGTGCGTGTGCGTGTGCGTGTGCGTGTGCGTGTGCGTGTGCGTGTGCGTGTGCGTGTGCGTGTGCGTGTGCGCTACAGCAGACAAGGGCCTCTGTTTCGTAAATTTTGAGTTATCGGGGTGAAACTTTTTACAGAAGTATACTAACATAAAACAATTTTCGATGTTGAATTTGGAAAGAATTATCAAGGAGTCGGGATTTTGGGACATTTTGTATTTTTACAAAAATACCTTCTTGCACTCTACTGTTCTTACAATTTTTCAGATTTATGACTGAAAAGTTGTATACAAATGGAAAATTATCGATCGACGATCGATAATGAGATCGATACTGAATTTTATCAGACTGAATATTTTTTAATTGTTATTAAATGGGAGTACTTCACTTTAACCGTGTATATTCGTATCAAATATTCGGCTAGGCGTATAAGTGGTGAATTTGTGATCAGCGAGAAAAAATACGTTAGATACAGCCCCGAAACGACGACTAACGAAACGATTAGATGAGGTATTTTTGTAGACAATGTTGCAAAAATTAGCAATGTTCAGCATTTTTTTTTCTTGTAATCGACCAAAGATTGTATCATTGAAATGGTTGAAAATTGAGAAATCTAATCGCGATTATTTTCTTTTACTGATGAAGTTCCCTCTATGAGAAAGCCTAATAATCACGAGAAACGCTTTTTCATACGGGCTTTGTACTGCAAGTACATAGTACTTATTCGGAACTTTAATTCCAAGACTTTAAGTGCAGGTGTACTTTAAGTATTACTATTTTTCCAAGTATTGAAAGTACACATGTACTTTAAATACTGTACTTGAAGTATTCATTAAGTACTTCGAGTACCAAAAGTTTGTTTTTCTTTTTTTGTCGGGCAATGAAAAAATAAATAAAAGGTATTAATAAAAATGCTCACAAAGTAAAATATCTCTAGGTCGACTCAAAAAATCTGGTTGACGCAAACAAATTTCGTTTCAATCAACTAAACGGCTCGGGTCAATACGTTCAAATAAATATGTACGTAATACGAACAAAATAATTCATTGTTTTTCCAAAATGACCTGAATTGGCATAATTCACGATCACAATTTGAACCAATTTTTTCCAATATTACCAAACTTTTTTTTTATACGTACTAACCGTGAAAAGAAATTTGTGTGACTGGTGGGTTATTTCGTTGTCACCAATATCTGTTGGACCTCTTTTCTGCGGTTATCTTGAAAGTTATTTTAACGGTTATCTGTCGAGGATAATAACCACTCTGCAAGCTTATTTGCGGTTACTGCTGCGGTTATTTTTTAGGTTACTCAAACAAACAAAAAACGACCGTTCGCGTACACATGCAGTGTAAGCTTTCGCACGTATGGATATTTTTGTGGTTATTTTAACGGTGTAAAAAGTGAACTGAAGATACCATAATTTTTTCGGTTATTCTACGGTTATTTTTCTTTTAAAACAACGGTTACTCAAGTTGCTAGGGTTAATAACGAAGTGTTTTTGAGTGCATATGATTTATAATTCAAAAAACTAAGCCGTTTCAAAAAGGCCGGTACGTTTTTCCCAGCTAAACTAACGTTCACTTTACCTCAAAAAATGACTTGAATCAATTATAGTGAACAGCATACATCTTAGCGTTTATCCTATATAATATTTGACAAAATAATTCGTTAGTATAATCAGATAATATGTTTCTTTGAAAAATGACGCTGAATCTAGCGGCCGAATGCTGCCAGTGCGCAGTAGCTTTTGGACGTGACGGTACGCGCGCGGCAGCCTCGCTACTGAGTGTGGCAGCGGTAGCGGGGCAACACATACTATAGAGTTTCGCCATCTAATTCAGTCAAAATGTGAATCAGATATGTAAACGGATGGACATTGCGATTTGACAATTTTTACTAATATTCTTCATAGTATTACGAAACCAATGGATTAGGTTTAATTCGGGTGACGGCCTTTGTTTATTAAGAAAAAAAATCCAAAAAGTTTATTTTTCGCGCGCGCAGGTTAACATCTCCCGTGGTAAAGGTACCAGGATCGACTTAGCAGCTTGAAAATTTACACACACGTTTCTCAGAATCCCACGAAGCCAATAGACTAGGTTTAATTCGGGTGACGGCCTTTGTTTATTAAGAAAAAAATCCAAAAAGTTTATTTTTCGCGCGCGCAGTTTAACATCTCCCGTGGTAAAGGTACCAGGATCGACTTAGCAGCTTGAAAATTTACACACCTTCTTCAGAATCCCACGAAGTCAATAGACTAGGTTTAATTCGGGTGACGGCCTTTGTTTATTAAGAAAAAAATCCAAAAAGTTTATTTTTCGCGCCCGCAGGTTAACATCTCCGTGATAAAGGTACCAGGATCGACTTAGCAGCTTGAAAATTTACACACACGTTCTTCAGAATCCCACAAAGTCAATAGACTAGGTTTAATTCGGCTGACGGCCTTTGTTTATTAAGAAAAAAATCGAAAAAGTTTATTTTTCGCGCGCGCAGGTTAACATCTCCCGTGGTAAAGGTACCAGGATCGACTTAGGAGCTTGAAAATGTACACACACATTCTTCAGAATCCCACGAAGTCAATAGACTAGGTTTAATTCGGGTGACGGCCTTTGTTTATTAAGAAAAAAATCCAAAAAGTTGATTTTTCGCGCGCGCAGTTTAACATCTCCCGTGAAGAAGGTACCAGGATCGACTTAGCAGCTTGAAAATTTACACACACGTTCTTCAGAATCCCACGAAGTCAATAGACTAGGTTTAATTCGGGTGACGGCCTTTGTTTATTAAGAAAAAAATCCAAAAAGTTTATTTTTCGCGCGCGCAGGTTAACATCTCCCGTGGTAAAGGTACCAGGATCGACTTAGCAGCTTGAAAATGTACACACATGTTCTTCAGAATCCCACGAAGTCAATAGACTAAGTTTAATTCGGGTGACGGCCTTTGTTTATTAAGAAAAAAAATCCAAAAAGTTTATTTTTTGCGCGCGTAGGTTAACATCTCCGTGGAAAAATAAACTTTTTGGATTTTTTTCTTTTCTTCGGATTTATTCAAACCAATTTTCCGTGACGAAAATTGTGAGGTTGATATTACCAAATCTTTTCTTCGGTGTGCTATCGGTTGTTCGTGATCTTCTAATATCAGAGATACTAAGAAAGCTTGCAATTTATTATGGTACGAATATATTTGTTTTATTCGCTATGCAATAATTATTATAAATATATTTTTCGTAAAATAAGAATGCTTATTTTGTCAAAGTACTATATAGCTTATACATCTATACAGTTGAGTAAAGCCGCTCGAGGTTTCTAAATATCTGAATACTAATGGGCATACAATATTATATTACTACTCGTTTCAACATGGTTACTAAGCCGAGGACCATTTTTTCTGCGATTAAGTTCCACATACGATAACATACAATCGGTAATCCCGCTTATTACATCTTTATATTGCAATTGCTACGGTGATAAGAAATACTATCAGGATATTAATAATGAAACAACGCTTTATATCAAAATTAATATCCGTAACACTTCAGATCACTGCCATTGCCACCTACAGGTTCTCCATAACGTCTACTATCGTCACTATGTGGATTGTTTCGGCGAATATCTGTGCATATAATTATTAGTATTCCTAAAATAATAATGTCCTGAAAGTAGTTGATAATGCGATGTTTATATTCGAGAATATCTGCGATTTTAGTGACTATTCTCTATATAGTAAGCATTAGTAATTCAACAATATCATAGTGCAAATATACGATTGCTCGTTGTACACAGTAATATCCACATGTATCGATTGCAATTAATATTTGCACTATCTTAGATTTTGTTGTACGCGAGGTCAATAAATATAATTTTCAAGGATTTGGGATCGTTGCCAAATTAAGAGTGAAAACTCAAATTTGTGTTATACAAACTAAATAAGAAGTTTATTCAAAGAAAGATAATTAATTTGTTCGTTGCCAATATTTCTTAATACAGTCGTCGATTTCTTTGAACATGAGCCTAACTCTGAGACCAACCTGTCTGTTCTCTACTCGAGTTCAGACTATCAATTTCTAGATCGTGATCCGCGACTTGCAAATTGATGCGTCTGCAATTTTGTTTTACTTCCTATATTTCGACATCGAGAATCGGCCATCGTCCGATTCTCGCTCTGCAATATTGGTCTGTGCAATATTGCAGAGAATATTGTGAGTTTATTAACCTAGCATCGTCCGATGCTTACTCGGAAAATTCCTACACCGGTCGGCTTCGCGACTCGGTGGATTTGCCGGTAAGTATTTCCCAATTTACTTTATGAATTTTTTCAATTTTATTGCTTTCAAATAATTGGGGGTACAACATCCCTCCCCCCTTTAAAAGAAGAAATCGAGTTCTCGAGATTTATTCGTTTGGCTCGACGTCTTACGTCGGCCTCTGTTATCGTTGGTGTGGTCAGGTATCGGCTCATGATTCACTCTCGTGACACTTAGCTGTATGCTGCGCGGTTCATTTACTCTTCGATCTACATTATTTCCGCATTTGTTGATTTACAATTTCCATGCTACCTTTATTTATTTATTTATTTATTTATTTATTTATTTATTTATTTATTTATTTATTTATTTATTTATTTATTTATTTATTTATTTATTTATTTATTTATTTATTTATTTATTTATTTATTTATTTATAATTTCCCCTTTGAAGTTTAATTGTTCGCTTGCACTTTCCACTTTTGGTATAATTTCGTAAATAATTTTTCATTACTTGTGGGGTTATTGTTCTTACTGTTTCTATTGTATAATCTTGGGCAGTCACCGCATATTTCCCTACCAAAGCCAGTATACCTATACCCTGTAGTTTTTTAGTTTATTTTTTATTTTCCTACTGTTATGGTTGCAAAATGGTTACTACGGTGATTTCCGTTGCCGGTGCTACATATGGCCATCTACCCTGTTATTTTAGAGCTATGATTACTATTCGATTTAAATTTATAATTCTTTTGTCGCATAGGGTGTTTTCGGCAACTTCGATCAAATTTGTTCGGATCTCGCAGGGTGCGTCATTCGACTGATAATAATGGGTGTTGAGGTTTACATAAGTATCGAGTTCCGTGTTTATATTTTTTCGAGTTCCTCTTTACAGACATGCGGTAACGTCCGCATGTCCTGTCCATGATTACGAGCCTATTCGCGGTTTCCGCGTATTAGGGTGTATTATTAATCAATTAAACGAACTTACCTGTAAGTGAAGTTCTATTGTAATTGTATGAAGCGCCTCTTCCGAAAGATCAAATCGTAGTACCCCTACTCTATGCCGATATGCCACAATTTCAAAGCTAAAATTTAAAACTTTTTCGCTCGCCGTCTATGTCGCTACCATCGTTGACGATCCTCATTCTCTTTAAAGTATTGACGTAACTTGCTCTTTTGGGTATTTCTAACTCGTTAGAAAATAAAGGGAATTATATGGGTGGGAGTGATCTTTCGGAAGAGGCGCTTCATACAATTACAATAGAACTTCACTTACAGGTAAGTTCGTTTAATTGATTAATTGTATTACGCACCTCTTCCTTCAAGATCAAATCGTAGATGTTTAAAGTTAGTTACGGCCGGATTTTTTTTTTTTAAATTAATTAATTTATTTATTTTTTTAAAACAAATAAATCCCTTAGTCCAATATGGCTTGAGCAAATAGAGAGCTGTCTTCTGCGATTTCGCGATCATACAATTTCGCAAAGGTTGCAGAATTTTTCGTCCAGCCCGCTGTTTTTCGAATTAAATCGACGTTCACCCCTTTACGTCTCGCGGCCGATGTCAACGCGTGACGTGTACTATGAGCTGAGAACTGCTCCGTGTCTATCCCACTTTCGTGTAGGACTTTTTTAACCCAACGACTTAAAGTCTGAGTGCTCACCGCCTTGTGCGGTTTTTTAGACGAGACAAATAAAACTTTTTCGGGCCCCCGCAGATCCGCGGTCCTTTCGATATATGTTTCAAGCGCTGCTGCTGCGCATATTGAAATATCATTTTGATAACGCGGAAGGCTTAACATTGGCTGGCTTCTTCCCGCCCCTGACGTCTTTATTCTATCAGGGATCTTGATTTCGATGCCTGTTTGCGTTCTACGTACGTTTTCGATATTGATAAGACTTAGGGTCTGCATCCTATGTCCGGTTACTAGAGCTAGCAAAGCGATCAACTTATGAGAAAGTTCTTCCAGGGATATTTCCTCGTTTGGGAACCAAGGGAATACAAAGGTTAGAACCGCCTTCGGATCCCAAGTGGAATCGTATTTCGGTTGTGGTGGACGTAATTTTATCACGGCCTTGAAGAATCTTTTGATTCTGTCGTCGTGTCCTACATCCGGGCCAAGAAGAAACGCGATCGCCGATCGCATCGTATTTAGGGATCCGTGCGAAGCTCCGTTTTCGAATTCTTTGGTAAGAAACTGAATAATTACTCTCGTCGTAGCCGTGAAAGGATCCGCTCCGTTAGAATGGCAGAAGTTCCACCATTTTTTGAACGCACCGGCGTACTGTTTCTTTGAAGATTCGCTGAGAGATGAAATCATGATTTCTATCGATTCTCTGGGGACGTCCCTTCCTTCAAAAGCTCTCCGCATAAACTCGCGGCCACCAGGGTAGTTGTTTTCCAAAGCGGGTGCGGTTCCCTATCCAGACAACGTAACAAATTAATGTTCGGTTTAAAATAAATCGGGCCCGCTTCGACCATCGACCAGAATAGCGGAAACCATGCTTGAGCTGGCCAGTATGGAACAACCATTATTCCCCGAGAACCTTCTGATCGGATTTTTTGTAACGCTCGCAGAATAATCGCGAAAGGCGGGAAAGCGTTAAAAAAATGTGATGTCCAGTTCAACGTAAATGCGTCGATCGCCATCGCCTCTGGATCGCATTGCCAAGAAACGTACCGTTCGCATTTCGCATTTTTCCGAGAGGCAAAAAGGTCGATTGTTGGACAACCAAAGGTCCCTATTACCTTTGTGAATGCTGTGTTCGATAACTCAAATTCTGTTTCGGCCTCGAGTCGTCGCGATTCCTT
Source organism: Ichneumon xanthorius (assembly GCA_917499995.1). NCBI lineage: Eukaryota > Metazoa > Arthropoda > Insecta > Hymenoptera > Ichneumonidae > Ichneumon > Ichneumon xanthorius. The sequence goes on from CAKJTD010000005.1 coordinate 109,945, forward strand.
ATCTGCTGCCGAATTTTCTTTGGACGAAATATATGAAGCGAATATCCACAAATTCCTAGCTTCACACCACGACCATATTTCCTTGGCCAGTCGATTTAACTCCGCAAAACGAATGCCTCCCATCCGATTTATATACGAAATAGCCGTCGTATTATCGATTCTTAGGAGAACGTCACAGTTGTTTGCGTCTGCCGCAAAACATTTTAGACCGAAAAACGCGGTTATTAATTCCAGGTAATTTGTATGAAACTTCTGTTCTTCTACCTTCCAATGTCCGTTAGCTCGCTTTTTTCCGCAACAGGCTCCCCAACCGGAGAGGGATGCGTCCGATGAAATAATTCGAGCGTACTGTTTATTCTTAAGCGACATTGTTGTTGAGTTAATATTCACGGCCCACCAATGAAAGTCACTCTGTAACGTCTTATCGAGGTTCATGTATGCGTCATAATTATCGCCGTTCTTCGCAAGAGCTAAATATTTTTGACGCTCAAACTCTTTTACGTGGGCCCAACCGTATTCCGCTGCTTGACAGCAGAACCCGAGTGTTCCAATAAAAGCCGCGAATTCGCGAATTTTACAGCGGTCTATCATACGGAATTTTTTTATTTGATTTTTGACGTTAAGTTTCTTCTCTTTAGGAACTTCTATAATCATCCTTTCAGAATCGAAAGCGTAACCTAAGAAGGTGCATAATCGCGCGGGAATCATCTGACTTTTCTCTTCATTTATAATAAATCCGAGTTCTACTAAGAGACTACAAGTCGCGTTAACATTGTTGCGACACTGTTCGTAACTCTCTCCAAACAATAAAATATCGTCTAGATATATCACCGAGAGATGTCCTAAGGACCTTAAGTGTGCTACGACCGGTCGCATTACCTTTGTGAAAGCGTACGGAGCAGAAGTAAGGCCAAACGGTAAACAATTAAATTCGAATAAGTTACCGTCAAAACGAAATCTCAAAAAACGCTTATCTGTTTCCGCCATCGGCACGATATAGTACGCGTCCTTGAGATCGATCTTGGCCATGAAACACCGCGCGGTAATTAACCTCTTTGCAGTTTTGTGGTCCTCTAATTTAAAATGTTCGAACTTTATGTATTCATTCAGTTTTTTAAGGTTTAAAATAAATCGATGGGACCCGTCTGGTTTTGGTGTGAGAAAGATCGATGACATAAACTGATCTTTAATTTCCCGACATTCCCGAACTGCGCCCTTTTCTATTAATTCATCAATTTTTCCGCCGATTAATAACCGTTCCTTTGACGACCACGTAGGCTCTCTGGGGGATGATGGTTGAAACGGGCGAGATTCAAAGCATATTTTGAACCCTTCGATCCATTCCAAAATAATGCGAGCCGACGTTATTTTTCACCACTGACTTACAAAATATTTCAGCCTACCCGCCGGGCTACTTACAGGAACTATTACCACTTCTTCGCGTGGCCGCGATTCTGATGTCCCCGGCCTCTCGTGGATTTCCGTGATTGCCCCAACTTCTCTGATGACTCGAACTCCCCTGGTTGCCAGAGTTGTGTTGCCCGCCCTGTGTCGTCGGCTTCCTGTACGGAGGTCGACGAGACGGGCCTTTCGAGTTTTTTGGAACCGTCGGTTGCGCCTTTGGTTCCGGACGAAGAACCTGTGACGAACGTTCCAACAGTTTCGCAGCCTTTAGCTGCTCCTCCAAATTCTTGCCAAATAGTAACTCATAGACCACGGTAGAGTTCAAAGTATCCTTGAGCGCCGTATTCAAGTGGGATAAAATCAGGCTCCTCCTGATTAGCGAATCGTCATGCTGGACGTCTGCCAGTAGTCTCGCCGCATCGCTCAAAATCTCCAAGGGAACCAAGTCGTCTGGGCGATTAGCTTTAAGGATAAAGGTCAAAGTCTTTCCCAGCGATGCGAGACACGCGGCGATTCTTTCTTGCCTCTCGATGACCCGCCCATCTTTTTTAACGATGGCTTCCGGTAAAGTGATCTTTACCTCCGTGTTTAGTTTCGGCGGATCAATCGCTGTGCAGTTGACTGGTGGCGGATACTTCTCCAGGAGCCGTTTTTTCTCCTCAGTCGGTAACACTTTCAGAAGGATTTCTTGCCAGCGGACCACGAAATCCTTGTGGATATCCGGTGCCGGAAGCCTATCGCGTATGAGTCTCTTCCCCATAAGTTCGAGAATTTTCTCGTCTAACTCGTCCTCCGTCTTCTTCGACTCTTCTGAGGTCCCTTGAGGCTCGTTTTGCATGATTGTCGGTTGTGTCGCCGATTGTGTAGCGGGCCGAATGCCTGTGCTTGGGCTGGCAGCCACGACAGGACCAGTTTGGGTTTTTGACACTGCGGACAGGTCAACTTCAACTCTTGAGACTGCGGAGAGATCCATCTGAGATGTTGACGCAGCGTAAGGGTCAACCTGAGAGTTTGAGACTGCGCAGGGATCAACTGCGGCAGGATCAATTTGAGACCCAGCGAGAACACCCACAGGTTCCACAGTTAGCGAACTGAGATTTCTGTGTGGGTCAGCTGAACCTGACGCAGCATCCGGCTTCGCTGTTCCCACTCCGACAGACCTGATGACGTCTCTCCCGTCCAGGCTTTCCATCTCGTCGTCCGAATATACCTCTTGCGCGTAGCTCGACCCCGATTCCGAGTCTGCTATTGTTTCATTTCCTGTTATCAACAAGAAGAAACAAAAAAAAATACTTTCGTAAGCCATCTGCCTACAGTATTTCCTTCCGAGCACGTTGCGTACTCCACTCACGAAAAAAAAGGTAAGACTTTTTTGAATACATTCGGTTTTTCTCTCGTGTACCAATGCGGTATTAGTGCGAGACCGAGTTGTCGTACCACGACTGTGCTTTGTGCACCGTATTCTGTGAGTAATATGCAAGTAACATATCCATCGTCGCGTTCGTTATCCGAACATCGTGGGGCGATGCGCCCTAACCTGAAAAATGAAGATTTATACTTACTGCGCTTCGATCGACGATAACGTCGTTTCTCTTTCCGTAATTTCGCCTCTACACGTTTCAACCGTTTATAATAGCGATTTTCCTTTTCTTCGGCCCTCGAATCCTTATCCCTTGTTCTTTTCGTTCCCATATTGTGCGGCGTATAACGTGGCTCTTCGGCACAAAGAAGAAGAATGAGGATCGTCAACGACGGTAGCGACATAGACGGCGAGCGAAAAAGTTTTAAATTTTAGCTTTGAAATTGTGGCATATCGGCATAGAGTAGGGGTACTACGATTTGATCTTGAAGGAAGAGGCGCGTAATACAATTCGCGGCACGCGTAGGTAACGGATACGTTTTGCTGACGCGGTACTCCTAAGGCTCGGCCAGCAGTATTTCTGCTGTTACTACTACTACTCCTACTACTACTACTGCTACTACGGCGTCGCAACGGCTGAAGGCCTTTATCTTCGGACTGTTAGAAAGTATTTTGTAACCGGACACCCCTTGGTGACCGCCTCCTACCCCAGGCGTGGGTGGTAGAGGTGGAATTCGGACGCGGATGACTCTCCTTGTACCTACCCTCGATGGAGGTCTATTAAGCTAGCACCCCCACGGCATGAAAAAAAAATGGGCTCTACTCATCATTTACAGGCTATTTATGGGCTTTCGAATGCCACCAAAAAAAATTTTTGGGCTCATCCCCGTTTCGAGAAAATCGAAATTGAAAAGTGGGGGTGCCAGCTTAACATTAAGCCAGCGCCAACTTTTTTCGTATAGCACTTAGAAACATTTTTTTGGTCTCAAAATTATGGGCTTTTTATAGGCTCTTCAGATATGCGACCCCCAACTTGCCGGGATCAACCCCTAAGACGGCAGCAACCCTTAAACATTTTTGAAATAAAAAAAAAATATATTTTTTCCCCAAATCTGTGTAGAATATTTATGGGCTATTTATAGGCTCTATTCCCAGCCTACCCACTACTTCCTGAATTAATTTTAGCCCTAAAAACCACCCCTAAAAAAGGAAAAAAAGGCTGATTTCCGAGTAACGATGGCTCGCGGGTTCGGCTACAGTCTCAACATTCATTCGCATTTATGGACTCGCCTTTTCGACACCTTACGTTTTTGGGCTGCACCCCCATGTCGAAAAACTACCCCTGACTACCCCTTTCGAGATGGGGGTGCAGCCCAAAAATTGTAAGGTAATGAAAAGGCAAGTGCATACATGTGAATGATTGTTGAGACTATAGTCAAACCTGCGACCCATCGGTACTCGAACATCGGCCTTTTCCCCCTTCCTCGGGGGTGGTTTTGTCGACACGGGGCGGTTGCGATGGGCTAAAATAAATTCAGTAAATAGTGGGTAGGCTGGGAACAGAGCCTATAAATAGCCCATAAATATTCCACATAGATTTGCCGATTTTTTTTTTTTTTTTTAACAAATGTTTAAGGGTTGATGCCTTCATAGGGGTTGATCCCGGGAAGTTGCAGGTTGCATGTCTAAAGAGCCCATAAAAAGCCCATAATTCTGAGACCAAAAAAGTGCTTCTAAGTGTTATCAGAAAAAAGTTGGCGCTGGCTTAATGTTAAACTCACCCCTCACACTTTTCAATTTCGATTTTCTCGAAACTGGAATGAGCCCAAAAATGATTTTTAATGGCATTTGAGAGGTCATAAAAAAGTCTGTAATTCTCATGCAAGTTAATATTTCGAAAAAAAAATTCGATATATTTCGAAGAAAAAAATGACAAACATTCGGAAAGTAAAAATAAAGTTTAAATTATGTAGGAATTACAGGCTTTTTATGGGCCCTCAAATGTCATTAAAAATGATTTTTGGGCTCATCCTTGTTTCAAGAAAATTAAAATTTCAATTTCACACTTCACACAATTCAAAACTCAAAATTTCAATTTCACACTTTTCAAAGTGTGGGTGCCAGCTTAACATTAAGCCAGCGCCAACTTTTTTTGTATAACACTTAGAAGCATTTTTTTAGTCTCGGAATTATGGGCTTTTTAGATATGCAATCTGCAACTTTACGGGATCAACCCCTATGAAGGCATCAACCCTTAAACATTCGTAAAAAAAAAAAAAAAATCGCCAAATCTAAGTGGCGTATTTATGGGCTACTTATAGGCTATTTATAGGCTTCATTCCCAACCTACCCATTATTCACTGGATTTATTTTATCACTGATTATCCCTCGCTCTTTTAAGGCGCGTAATTTGGATTATATTTTGCTCCCTTACAGGCTTTTAATGGGCTCTTCAGATATGCAACCCTCCACTTCCAGGGATCAACCCCTATGAAGGCAACCCTCAATCATTTATGATTTTTTTTTCTTTTTTTGTCAAGACTATTCGAAATATTTTTGGACATTTTATCGGCTCTATTGTCAGCCTACCTACCACTTACTGGATTTATTTTAGCTCATCAAAACCGCTCCGTGTCGCCAAGACCACCCCCTGAGAACGAGAAAAAAGCTGATCTCTGAGTACCGATGACTCGGAGACTTGCAGACTTGGAGACTCGACTTGTTTCTGAAAAACCTAAGAATGTTTTTCCTGTGCCCTATTCTTACAAGTTTTTTAGGGGCTCTTTGAATATACCACTTATAACGTCATCGGATCTAACTCTAAAAATCTAGATATTTCTAAAAATAATTTATGTTATTCTCGATTTGTCATTTTCGAATCGAAAGTTACGGTTTCCGATATGGCATCACTCCCAGACGAAAAACGAGATTTTCAAAACGGAAGACAAGTTTTTTCGGAAATTGTCAGGAAATCTAAGCAATAAAATTATGACTCGTCTCGTGGTGCGATCGAAGCCGCATGTCGGCCGCATATTATTTGTCTGTGAAGACAAACATGCATTGCAACAAAGTGGTCGGGCCTCGTGTAAACTATATGTGACACGTGAGCTTCATACTTTGTTGCACGACGTAGAAATGTAGAGCGTCATACTTTGTTGCACGACGTAGAAGAAAATCTGTTCGACCGTTAGTGTTCAGCAGTCGACGTTCGGGATCCATGCGATGCATATCGTAGGACATTATTACTGAACCGCGAGACGCGACAGAGCTCCCGGACTTGATTTTTTAGATAAACTAGTGAAGTGCTGTGCGAATTTTTACTAATTTATAAATATATTTTGTTTGCACTTTAATTACGGCAAGAAGCCAGAGGTGTTTGTATACCGCGTTCTGTTCCCGCTTGCGTCGTTAACTGTTATATCAGGTCTTTAAGCCACGTGCATATACGGATATATAATAACGCCTCGACGATATAATAATCTTAAAATGACGGCTCAATCGTAACGCTCAACGGATGACGTGTGTCACGGTGTAACGTGGACGAGAACGCCTTTGTGTATATTTATCGGCATAGTACGGACTGTCCGTTGTTCGTATTGAAACTTTCAATCCTGATCTTCATGCGGTGATAAGATACTGGCAGCGCACTGGTGATATGGAGAAGAAAAAGTGTCGGGGTCGTCCACCGGCCATGCCGCTCGAGGACGTGGAAGAAATAATAGAACGCTACGTCGATAAAATTTTTGTCAATGGGCAATTAGTTTCTAAAGATAATGCGATTTGGAAACAAATGGCGTCCGATTCGAAAGGGCGTAAAGAAGCCAAGGGTTTTTATAGTCACATAGTTGACAATCGAAATGGGATAAAAATTCGTCTTCTAGCGGGCCGTTCGAATGTCAGTTGCGGTCCTGAAAATAATTCGGAACCCGGTTATTGTTCCGGATCAGATCATTGTGATGAATCTGCTGTGGTCGATTCGTTTGTGAGAGCGAAGGATGTTACGGTAAAAATACATTTCACTCATCGAGAGTTCAATGATTTATTAGAACAGCGATCATATAATCGTACCGAGAAGGATGGACCGCTTCAGCGTTCCCGGTGTTATACGGTCTTCAAGCCGAACGTGTGGCAACAAACTGTGACGGAAAAGCTATGGGCGAAGAAAATTCAGCACGGTTTTCAATTTAAAACGCACAAGATATCGTTGCTTACGAATACAGCTTATTTTCAAGGTAGGTGTAAATGCGGCTCGAAGATAACTGGCACGTTCGAGGACATCACATGCGACAATATCGATGTCACATGCAGCATCACCCCGGGAAAACAAAACGCATCCTGCGGAAAAAGATACCTCCGTGCTCCGGAGCGAGAGACTATCGGGAAATTGCTGACCGAGCAGAACAAAGCTGTAGGTGTTTACCGGGCAGAAAGGGCGGACGATTTAATGACAACCGGCGATTATGAACCTCCACACTTGTACAATGCAAATGTTTTGCGAGTTGCTAAGCAGCAATATAAACAGGCTGGACGGGAGCACAGCAACGTCGTTACCGCTCTAGAGATGCTGCAGTTGGGCAGTTTGACGAACATCGTTCACGGCTTTGGGTTGAACCCGTTCTTCCTCCATTATTGGACGCACCACCAACTAGACGCCTACAGAAATTATTGCAAAATGGTAGAGGCTCCATGCATCATGCTTGACGCAACCGGCAGCATCGTTCGTCCGATAGCGAGACTCGATAAAACTAAGACGAAAGTCATATATCTGTACGAGTGTGTTGTCCATAGTGGGACTGATCAGTTCAGCGTAGCTCAGATGATAACCGAGGCTCATAACACAAACAATATTCAGTTTTGGTTAATGGAATGGCTGAGATCCGGTGCCCCGTTCCCTCGAGAAGTCGTGGTCGATTCATCGGTGGCATTGCTTTCTGCCTCCATACGTTGCTTCACCGGTTACCGAAGTATCGACGAATACGCTGATGCGTGTACCGAGACAACTGTACCCACGTGTTATGTTCGAATCGACGTGGCACACTTCCTCAAAATGTACGCCGACTTTTTGAAAACAGAGAGACCCCGAATCAAAAGGTTTTTCCTCGCTTCGATCGGGCAACTAATTTTATCGTCTAACAAAATGGAAGCTGAAGAGAGACTGACGTGGGTGCTAACCGTCACTCGCAGCGAAACCGAAGGTTCAAGTGGAAGCAGCGAAACGCTGTGCGAGAATCGGAAGCGTCGTTTGCAGCAATTGATTACTGGTTTCCCCGACGCTACAATTGATGGTATCTTAGGTATGTATTTCACAATATGGCCGCTCACGATCGAACGATCGAACGATCGAACGATCGAACGATTGTTCACTCACACTCACACTCACACTCGCTCACTCACACTCGCTCACTCACACTCGCTCACTCACACTCGCTCACTCACACTCGCTCACTCACACTCGCTCACTCACACTCGCTCACTCACACTCGCTCACTCACACTCGCTCACTCACACTCGCTCACTCACTCACTCACTCACACTCACTCACTCACTCACACTCACTCACTCACTCACTCACTCACTCACTCACACTCACTCACTCACTCACACTCACTCACTCACTCACTCACACTCACTCACTCACTCACACTCACTCACTCACTCACTCACTCACTCACTCACTCACTCACTCACTCACTCACTCACTCACTCACTCACTCACTCACTCACTCACTCACTCACTCACTCACTCACTCACTCACTCACTCACTCACTCACTCACTCACTCACTCACTCACTCACTCACTCACTCACTCACTCACTCACTCACTCACTCACTCACTCACTCACTCACTCACTCACTCACTCACTCACTCACTCACTCACTCACTCACTCACACTCACTCACTCACACTCACTCACTCACACTCACTCACTCACTCACCCTCACTCACTCACACTCACTCACTCACTCACTCACTCACACTCACTCACTCACTCACTCACTCACACTCACTCACTCACGCTCACTCACTCACACTCACTCACTCACTCACTCACACTCACTCACTCACTCACTCACTCACACTCAATCACTCACACTCACTCACTCACTCACACTCACTCACTCACTCACACTCACTCACTCACTCACACTCACTCACTCACTCACTCACTCACTCACTCACTCACTCACTCACTCACACTCACTCACTCACACTCACGCACTCACACTCATTCACTCATACTCACTCACTCACTTACTCACACTTACTCTATATTTTCCAGATGAAATTGAGGAAGCTGAAAAACAAAAAGCTTATAACGACAAAGCCAAATCGAATACTGGGGAAGGAGCGACCGCGCAACCCACCGTCGATACACTCGACTCCGATGACAAGATCGAGTTACCAAATATGCAAGTTTCGGAATGTACCGAAGATGAATCTGAATTGCACAATTCATGGAAACTCTGGGGGCGAGAGATAGACCAATCGGTCTTGGCTGCAGTGAGTAATGAACTCGGCAACCGTGAAAACGCCCATTTTTTACCACGTCTGGCTGATCGGCTCGTCAGAGACGTAAAGTGGTTACCACTGTGGTCCTGCGTCTGTCGAAATGGTTTCGGGTATGGACGCCAACCAGCATCTAGTGCATCTGTCGAATCAGATTTCAACGACCTTAAAAATCGTGTTCTGAAAAACGATACATTACCGATGAGAGCCGACGACTTTGTTTCAAAGCACGTGACATACCTACGTGGTCGCAGCAAACTAATAGCTGGTCGAGTCGCATCTCAACCTACTATCGAGTCTGACTCAATATCGCAGGACGTCAATATCGTTCTTCAAAATGGCATTCACGAGGCTCATAATTCGAAAGAGAAGCGGGGAAAAATACAATCCGTCGACGAGTCCACGTTTCAAGGTCGGGTACCAGCTCCTTCGTTAACACTTGGGACTGTCAAACCGAAATCTCGCACGGAAGATTTTGCAAGAGATGTCAATTCAAGTCTTCAAGATATCGCGAATTATCCCGAAGATCTCATCAGCGACTTTGACGAAGCAACACCCCTTGCTAACTCTTCTATGTTGGAGACTTGTGCGCCAAAGGTCTTAGTTGTCACTCGCATTGAAAAGCTTTCAAACGCTTGCATAGCCTGCTCGAACGGGAATTTGCCAGGTGATGCTCATGTGTGTATTTTTTGCCAAAAACCCGTACACGTATTGCCGGGATGTTCGGTACCTGCTGCTGGCCAAGATGAGGGGTACGGTCAAAAAAGGGTTTGCGCCTCTTGTACTAAGCATCATGCGGACAGTGTGGCTGCAGCTATCACCTCAAACGAAATGGAGAACTGGAGGGGATTGGCGAACAAAAACAACAAAAAAAAGTCGCGGTACCTTCAGCCAAATTATCAACAGCACGAGCTACTTTTACACGAGAAACTTGTTAACGTGCCCATACTGAGAAGTGGAGATCAGATGGGTCTACAAGCGGTTACCCTCGGTAAAAGAAAAGTCACTTTGAGCAATACCTGTCCGTTCGACAGCATCTTCCAATTATTTTTGTCAGCCGCATTAGATTTCGAAGATTTCCTCATAGCTTGCGGTGCTGCGCCGAATGATTTTTTGAAGCTCGTTCACAAGGTCGCAAAGAAAGGCGTAAACGCTAGCACATATCGGAAACGGGCCGAAATCTTATCACACCTGTGCGAAGTCGCAGACACTAAATGTGAAGTCGATTTGATCGACTGCCAGTTCACAGTTAGCGGTTTATGCTGCGAGCTATTCAAGCGTGTATCAAGTCTTACTGAAGTAGTAACGTGCCTCGCAGGGTGCCCAGAACGGCGAGTACATCTGCCCCGCATACAAGTTCATCGCAGACATCTGCAAGATTCGATCAAATTTACCGAAGCCGTCGAAAGCGCCATGGTGCTGGAAGAACGACTCTGTGGAAGTATCGATTGCCCATCAGCCGAGCCAGTGAAAGTGGTCATCGAATCAGGTATACTAAATTGAAAATAAACAAATCTATACTTCGAAAAATGATATATCTACATAATAATAAAGTTTATGTCAATTTGACACACACCGATACCCAGAGATACCCACAATTCCTCACATATGCTTACGCGGATACAAACAAATACTCCCACGGGTAATCGCACAAATATTCACAGATACTCAAAAATACTCATAGGTACACGCGGTTGCTCACAGATACTCACAGATACTTACAGGCAATCACATATATAGTGCGAGCTCGCGAGCCCGCTACTTACTAATATCATTTTCTTAATTTACAGGGTTTTTCTTAATCGTAGAAATCTCCATCGAAGATTTCAGAGACGGAAGCACAGTTCAGTTGCAAGATCTCCCTGCTACACTGAATCTGGCGTTTTCGGAAGGCGCGTATAAATTGGTTGGCGCCATCCACTACCTACCACCAGGTATATCGCGAAGGAGTTCGGAGAACTCTAAAAAGATCGGTCACTATATGGCCATCTCACATAGGCGTGACTTCAGCTGGGTCATCTACAACGGTCGACAAAGTAATGAGAAAGTAGTCAACTCGAAGTACAAGGCACTGGTCGAAATCTTATTATATATTAAACAATAAGTTACCCCGTGAAATACCACTGTTAATTGATCGTTAATTTTATATCCTTGTTGTGAAATGAGAAATGTAACGACTGTTGTAGCGAAATGATGAAATATTCGCCGTACGAAGAAAATCAGACATAAAAATAAGAATAAAAAACGAAATTTATGGATTTGATCGCTAAAATATTTTATTTAAATATTTCCCTTTTTGATGTAATTGTTCAGGGTTTTTGCGATAGAGAATTGATTCCAATTAAGAATTTTACATAATAGAAAAATGTGCACAATTATCTCAGAATTTAGTTTACGCGAACAGGCGGGATATCGTTACATATATATATATCTATGACGAGTCGGCGTGACTCGTCTGAAAGTTGAGATGTAGCCTGTAATTATCCTACAAAAATTTTACGAAAAATAATACATTTTTGTTTGTTCTAAATAATAACAAAAATTCTATAGATATTATTAAGAGTTACTTCCTCGGATCAACCCCTGTGAAGGCAGCAACACTTTAGCATTTTTGAAAAAAAAAAAAAAAAAATTCCCCAAATCTATGTGGAGTATTTATGGGCTATTTATAGGCTCTGTTCCCAGCCTACCCACTATTTACTGAATTTATATTAGCCCATCGAAATCGCCCCGTGTCGACAAAACCACCCCCGAGGAAGGGGGAAAAGGCCGATCTTCGAGTACCGATGGGTCGCAGGTTTGACTATAGTCTCAACAATCATTCACATGTATGCACTTGCCTTTTCATTATTTTTGGGCTGCACCCCCATCTCGAAAGGGGTAGTCAGGGGTAGTTTTTCGACATGGGGATGCAGCCCAAAAATCGTAAGATAATGAAAAGGCGAGTGCGGACATGTGACGGATTCTTGTGGCTACAGTCAAACCTGCGAACCATCGGTACTCAAAGATCAGCCTTCTTCCTTTTTCTCGGGGGTGGTTTTGTCGACACGAAGCAGTTCCGATGGGCTAAAATAAATCCAGTGAATAATGGGTAGGTTGGGAATGAAGCTTATAAATAGCCTATAAGTAGCCCATAAATACGCCACATAGATTTGGCGATTTTTTTTTTACAAATGTTTAAGGGTTGATGCCTTCATAGGGGTTGATCCCGTAAAGTTGCAGATTGCATATCTAAAGAGCCCATAAAAAGCCCATAATTCCGAGACTAAAAAAATGCTTCTAAGTGTTATACAAAAAAAGTTGGCGCTGGCTTAATGTTAAGCTGGCACCCACACTTTTCAATTTTAATTTTCTTGAAACAAGGATGAGCCCAAAAATCATTTTTAATTACATTTGAGGGCCCATAAAAAGCCTGTAATTCCTACATAATTTAAACTTTATTTTTACTTTCCGAATGTTTGTCATTTTTTTTCTTCGAAACATATCGAATTTTTTTTTCGAAATATTAACTTGCATGAGAATTACAGACTTTTTTATGAGCTCTCAAATACCATAAAAATCATTTTTGGGCTCATAGCCAGTTTCGAGAAAATCGAAATTGAAAAGTGTGAGGGGTGAGTTTAACTTTAAGCCAGCGCCAACTTTCTTCTGATAACACTTAGAAGCACTTTTTTGGTCTCAGAATTATGGGCTTTTTATGGGCTCTTTAGACATGCAACCTGCAACTTCCCGGGATCAACCCCTATGAAGGCATCAACCCTTAAACATTTGAAAAAAAAAAAAAAAAATCGGCAAATCTATGTGGAATATTTATGGGCTATTTATAGGCTCTGTTCCCAGCCTACCCACTATTTACTGAATTTATTTTAGCCCATCGCAACCGCCCCGTGTCGACAAAACCACCCCCGAGGAAGGGGGAAAAGGCCGATCTTCGAGTACCGATGGGTCGCAGGTTTGACTATAGTCTCAACAATCATTCACATGTATGCACTTGCCTTTTCATTACCTTACGATTTTTGGGCTGCACCCCCATCTCGAAAGGGGTAGTCAGGGGTAGTTTTTCGACATGGGGATGCAGCCCAAAAATCGTAAGATAATGAAAAGGCGAGTGCGGACATGTGACGGATTCTTGTGGCTACAGTCAAACCTGCGAACCATTGGTACTCAAAGATTAGCCTTCTTCCTTTTTCTCGGGGGTAGTTTTGTCGACCCGGGGCGGTTCCGATGGGCTAAAATAAATCCAGTGAATAATGAGTAGGTTGGGAATGAAGCCTATAAATAGCCTATAAGTAGCCCATAAATACGTCACATAGATTTGGCGATTTTTTTTTTTTTTTTTACAAATGTTTAAGGGTTGATGCCTTCATAGGGGTTGATCCCGTCAAGTTGCAGATTGCATATCTAAAGAGCCCATAAAAAGCCCATAATTCCGAGACTAAAAAAATGCTTCTAAGTGTTATACAAAAAAAGTTGGCGCTGGCTTAATGTTAAGCTGGCACCGACACTTTGAAAAGTGTGAAATTGAAATTTTGAGTTTTGAATTGTGTGAAGTGTGAAATTGAAATTTTTATTTTCTTGAAACAAGGATGAGCCCAAAAATCATTTTTAATGACATTTGAGGGCCCATAAAAAGCCTGTAATTCCTACATAATTTAAACTTTATTTTTACTTTCCGAATGTTTGTCATTTTTTTCTTCGAAATATATCGAATTTTTTTTTCGAAATATTAACTTGCATGAGAATTACAGACTTTTTTATGAGCTCTCAAATGCCATTAAAAATCATTTTTGGGCTCATTCCAGTTTCGAGAAAATCGAAATTGAAAAGTGTGAGGGGTGAGTTTAACATTAAGCCAGCGCCAACTTTTTTCTGATAACACTTAGAAGGACTTTTTTGGTCTCAGAATTATGGGCTTTTTATGGGCTCTTTAGACATGCAACCTGCAACTTCCCGGGATCAACCCCTATGAAGGCATCAACCATTAAACATTTGTAAAAAAAAAAAAAAAAAAATCGGCAAATCTATGTGGAATATTTATGGGCTATTTATAAGCTCTGTTCCCAGCCTACCCACTATTTACTGAATTTATTTTAGCCCATCGCAACCGCCCCGTTTCGACAAAACCACCCCCGAGGAAGGGGAAAAAGGCCGATCTCCGAGTATCGATGGGTCGCAGGTTCGACTATAGTCTCAACAATCATTCACATGTATGCACTTGCCTTTTCATTATCTTACGATTTTTGGGCTGCACGCCCATCTCGAAAGGGGTAGTCAGGGGTAGTTTTTCGACATGGGGGTGCAGCCCAAAAACGTAAGGTGTCGAAAAGGCGAGTCCATAAATGCGAATGAATGTTGAGACTGTCGCCGAACCCGCGAGCCATCGTTACTCGGAAATCAGCCTTTTTTTCCTTTTTTAGGGGTGGTTTTTAGGAATAAAATTAATTCAGGAAGTAGTGGGTAGGCTGGGAATAGAGCCTATAAATAGCCCATAAATATTCTACACAGATTTGGGGAAAAAATATATTTTTTTTTATTTCAAAAATGTTTAAGGGTTGCTACCGTCTTAGGGGTTGATCCCGGCAAGTTGGGGGTCGCATATCTGAAGAGCCTATAAAAAGCCCATAATTCTGAGACCAAAAAAATGCTTCTAAGTGCTATACAAAAAAAGTTGGCGCTGGCTTAATGTTAAGCTGGCACCCCCACTTTTCAATTTCGATTTTCTCGAAACGGGGATGAGCCCAAAAATTTTTTTTGGTGGCATTCGAAAGCCCATAAATAGCCTGTAAATGATGAGTAGAGCCCATTTTTTTTCATGCCGTGGGGGTGCTAGCTTAATAGACCTCCTCGATGGGCAGGTTGTCCCAAATCCCAATTACTTTGCAGGTTCTTCTTTATAATTAGCAACGTTACCGTGTGCCGTGGACATCGAACGTTCCGGTCGCCAGGTGTTTTAATCTTACAAACACCAAGATTGAGTAAAACTTTTTCTTCTAATAATGTTTATTTATTGGTTTACAACACAGTGTCCTCCTTATTATGGAGATGTTCCGTTGGCTTACAACGATGAAAAGATTACTTAAAACGATGTTTCGTTTAATTATACTTGTTTATATTAATAAACCAATTTGTCGATGCGCTTTCGTGGCTCGAGACGGATCAACTGATTCGTACTACTATCTGATAACCGACGCGGATTTTAGAATTACGACGCGTATATTGGTTCCAAATGAGTACCGCTGGCTCGCGCAGCACTTATGCTCGCGACTGTACGCTTGATGCGAGTGATGATGCATCGAGGTACAGCCCGCAATATATAGTGAGGCCGGGGAATCCCCCTCCCTGCATTCTTAGTTGTTTAAATAATGCTTAAATTTTTTCTATCTTTTACCACGTGCTTTAAATGAGTAGCCCTCACTGTTTTAACGTTTTTTCACTTGAAATTGTTATAAACAAAGTAACTTCTTAATTAACAATGTTAGCAACAAATTATTATAACCAAATGTTTTCTTTAACAAACTCAACCCTTTATGACAAATCTGATCCCTTTTTGACCATACCCAAAGAAACTCCGTTATAAACAGTAATCTTAACAATTTATGGTGATATTAGATTTTATCAGATCCGATAGTGTTCGGACGCGGAGTTTGGGTCTCCTTGGATCAATAACGGGGAAACTCCGTTATAAACCATTCTACTAACAATTTTTGGTGATCCTTGTTTTTCTTAATTTCGATAATACTCAGACAACAAATTTGGACTCCGTCGGTCCCTAAACAAAGCTTTTAATTAAATAACGCTAAAAAGATATTACGGTCATTTTCTTCATCCTCAATTTAGACAATACACGCAAATCAAATATGGGTTTTCCTTATTTAAGACTTATGATAACGAAGTCTCTGGCAAAACTGGCTTATCGCTTTTCTTATAATAATTAGATACCCAATTCGGGCCTCCACCGTTACTCATTTCCTATATCTAACACTTATTCTATTGAGGTTTCAGTGATAATGATATTAGTCACCATTGGATCGCTTTCTTTCGGTAAGTGCCTTTATTTTGCATCTATGAATCTCTGTAGGATTCCATACTGTCTTTCATCCTTTCAGGTGTTGCCGCTTCCCGGATTACACCTCAGGTATGTATCTATGTATTTGCAATATTTAACTGTTATTTCTATTTTCAGGTGGACCGGGTTTTCTGCAGGCTTCTCCCCCAAAGGTATGCGTGCTACGCGGTTATTAAATCAAATCCTATACTATTAATTTGTTTTCTCTTCTTTTCAGATGCTGCAACAACTACTGTAACGGCTCGGTTTTTACTCCGCCGCTTTTTGGGACGCGGGCCGTTACAATTGTAAAGCGGTTCTTAACTCATTTTGTCAATTAGTTTATGACATTTAATTATTTGGTTTTTATCAAAATTAATTGTTATTAATTATTTTTATTATTATTACTATTATTTTATTTCTTTCCTTTCCGGAGTTAACTCGTTTTGTATATTTGTACTCCGCGCTGTTCGTATTTCGCTTTACAGTTTCGTCGTTGGGGAAGTGCTGTAGCTTTTATTATTTATTTATTTTTATTTTTTCTAATGTGCAGTGCGTAGCGCGATTTTTTATTATGATTTCGTGGTCGTATCTTTCTCGCGATTAAATTTACTGGTTTGGTGTGTCGTAGTCGGGTCGTACAGTAGTACACTGTCTTCAACTTCGGATTCTGGTAATTTCATCTTTTTTCTTTTAGATCTTTCGATTTTTTGAGTTTTTTTTATCATTTCTGGCTGTCGGTATTTTTTCGGAATTCGTTGCAATGTTCTTGTCGCCCGCTGGAGTCCCTCGGAGGTATCGTGATATTATTCGGGTATTTTTTCACTGTCTTCCTCGTCTGGCCGAAAGATGCTTAGGTTGCAGTTATTCTCATCGAGCGTTTTGTCTTGCTCGTCGTTACAATCGTTAATATCAAGTTCGCTGGCTTCCCGTAGCTCTGCGTCCCAATGTGAACTAATTTTCTTTGAGCTGCTGTCCATAGCTGTTGTCTGGTTATCTTCTTTCTTCTCCCTCGTTGGAGGTTGTGTGGTGATGTATTTCCGGCCAAGTGCGTTTGCCTTTATTTTAATTCCTTCAGCTTTGTAGCGGGCATCGATATCGTGCTCAGCTATTTTTATTTTCCAGTGCGTGAGCCTGAAACCTGGGCCCTTCACGGCAGATAACAATAAGGGTGATTCATGGTATGTTATTCCCTTCAGAGGTGTTCCATACATGTAAGGTCGGAACTGGACTACTGCCCAGTCACTTGCTATTAATTATTTTTCTGCTGTGGTATAGTTCCGCTCTGCCTCGGTCAAAATGGGGCTGGCGTAGCGCACTGGTAGATCCTGACACACCTCGCCTTAGGATTAACTTCCTGCCACTGTATCTTCTGATATGTTGGTAGTTATTATCGACTGTTTGTCGCAGTTCGGAACCTGCAGTGTTGATGATGTTGTCAGCGTTGATTTTAATTGTTTTATCGTTTTTTTTTTTATTGTTTCGCTATCCCTTCTTCGACAGGAATTTTTTCTTCGGCTTTGTCGAGTGACTGTTATCTATCGTCCTCCAGGTGAGGTATTATTGTATGATTCTTGCTCTCTATGATGTATGGTTCCCGTACGTTTTTATAAGTGGTTACGGCTTCGTTTCGTAATTTTTCTAAACGGACTGTTTCACTCTATTTTCTATTACCATTTATTCACACCACTTTGGCGTCGTTGTAGTTGGAATTGTGATAGTTATCGGAGGTTAGTGGGCTTTCCTCGTCCATGTTGCATTGTCTCCCTATGTCAGACTTATGGGTGAGTGTCCCTGCAGTAGCCAATGGCGATACACTATAAAGACGACTCTGTGTTTCGCTCGATGAGGGGGAGATGGGCTTATTCGCTTGTGTGGTAAGAGTGTGTAGTCGTAACATCCCTAATGTTTTTTCTTTGGCTCGCGCTCGTTACATTTGGCGATTGTATTATTATTATGGTTGGGGTTTCCGAGGTGCATGCCTGTTTCGTTTTCTATTTAACCGTATAGCCCTTGATTATTTTGACCTTGATAATTCCCTTGATTATTTCCTTGGTTATTCGCTTGCTTGTACTGGCCTTAATTATATCGGTTTTGATAATTATTCCGTCCTTGATAATTATTTCGTCTTTGATAATTATTCCGTCCTTGATAATTATTTCGTCTTTGATAATTATTTCCCCGGTAGTTTCCTTGCCCTTGATTTGGTGCTCCTCGACCCATGAATCCTGCTCGGGTGTCGCTTCATCGCGTAGTCGGGTTCGGCACTCTTCGTAGATATGTCCCCTCTTCCCGCAATAGTTGCATATTATGTCAACCGAATTTAACTGTTTTGGTCCGGGAGTTGGTAAGCTGAATCGTCCCTGTGAGCACCTGCACTCCCTTGCGAAATGCCCTAGCTTTCCGCAGTTATGGCATTTCTGCTCTGGTTTGTCACCGTGAGTCTGTTTATTTATCGAGTTGTTGCCCTGTACCGTTTTTTCTTCCTCCATGGCACCCTTCATGGCCGATTGAAGGTCAGCAAAACCGCGGGCCTTGACGATCAGCTGATACTCGCGCCTGAGCCCCCTTTCGAAATTATTAAGGCCCATTTGACGGATGTATCCCTCGATCGTTTGTTTTTTTACATCCGTGTCTGCGTTTATAGTACTTGCGTCTATCAGTTCCATCATAATTTTTTCTAGTCTCTGTCCGAACGCTAATACTGTCTCTTTCGGTTTTTGTTTGCTTGTATTAAATTCTACTTGTAAATCGGCGACTGTGCGTTGCGTTCCGTACAGTGCGGTCATTTCCTCCCTAAATTTTTTGAAAGTATTTATCTGTTTGTATTTTATGTCTTTTGCGGCTTTTCCTACTATTTTTGTTTTTAACACGGCTTCTAGCAGATCGGCTCTGTCGGCCTCGGAAACCGTTTTATCGGTGTATTCGTACGCGTTTATAATGTCATCTACCTCCTCGGGCCTTGACCCGTCGAAATGAGGAATTAAGGTCCTCGCCTCCTTCAGCGTCATGGGTACGGCCTCGTCCGGAATTTCAGAAGGTTCTAATACGATGTTATCAAGCAAAGAAAAATCTATTAAA
The DNA here is from genome assembly GCA_917499995.1 of Ichneumon xanthorius. NCBI lineage: Eukaryota > Metazoa > Arthropoda > Insecta > Hymenoptera > Ichneumonidae > Ichneumon > Ichneumon xanthorius. The sequence goes on from CAKJTD010000005.1 coordinate 129,344, forward strand.
TTGAGTTTGTCATTTCTTTCGGACTCGACGGTATCGTAGTACTCGTGTTCGGTTTCGCGCGAGGTGTCGGGTGACTCTCACCCTAACCCGGTGGATTTTGCGCGCTTTCTCGGATGTATATTTTCTTCCGGCTCTACGGATTCGCAATTTAAAAAATGATTGAGGAATAAAATTAACTAATTAAACGAACTTACCTGTAAGTGAAGTTCTATTGTAATTGTATGAAGCGCCTCTTCCGAAAGATCATAATCGTAGTACCCCTACTCTATGCCGATGTGCCACAATTTCAAAGCTAAAAATAAAAGTTTTTAGCCCGCCGTCTATGTCGCCACCATCGAGGGCGTTGACTTCATTTTTTTTAAAGCACTGCCGTAACTTAATTTTTTGGGTATTCTAACGAGTTAGAAGTGAAAGGGATGGGTGGGTGTGATCTTTCGGAAGAGGCGATTCATACAATTACAATAGAACTTCACTTACAGGTAAGTTCGTTTAATTGGTTAGTTGTATTTCGCGCCGCTTCCTTCAAGATCATAATCGTAGATGTTCAAAGCTAGTTACGGCAGACCATTCTTGACTTAAATTTTTGCATAGTTCTTTCTTACTTTTATAATAAAATAGAACGAAAAAGAAACAGACAATAATTTCTTAGTCCAAAATCGCTTGTGCGAACAGAGATCTGTCTTCTACAATTTGTCGATCATAAAACCTTGCGAAGGTCGCGGAATTTTTTGTCCAACCTGCCGTCTGGCGAATTAAATCTACGTTAACGCCTATACGTTTCGCTGCCGAAGTGGAGGCGTGTCGTGTACTATAGGCTGAGAACTGTTGTGTGTCTATCCCACTTTCATGTAATACTTTTTTTAACCACCGACTTAAGGTCTGGGTACTTACCGCCTTATGTGGTTTTTTAAAAGAAACAAACAAGGTTTTTACAGTATTTTTCAAATCTTCAGTTCTTGTCATATATACCTCAAGCGCCGTAGCAGGGCAAATCGAAACATCGTTATGATAATATGGCAAGATCAACATTGGTTGGGTTCTTCGCCGCCCAGACGTTTTTATTCGATCGGGGATCTTAATCTCGAGAGCGGTCTCCGTTTTATGTATGTTTTCTATCCTTATGAGACTTAAGGTCTGCATTCTATGTCCCGTGACAAGGGCAAGCAATACGATCAACTTTAGAGAGTTTCTCTAGAGAAATTTGTTCACTGGGAAACCATTGGGATAAAAATATTAAAACGATCTTTGGATCCCATGTAAAATCATATTTCGGCTGTGACGGTCTTAATTTAACGACTGCTTTAAAGAATCTTTTGATTCTATCATCTTGCCCAACGTCGGGTCCAAGGAGAAACGCTATCCCCGATCGCATGGTGATGAGCGATCCATGAGATGCTCCATTCGAAAATTCTTTGGTAAGAAACGCGATAATCATTTTCGCCGTAGCCCTGAAGGGGTCCGCACCGCTGGAGTAACAAAAGGTCCACCATTTTTTGAACACTCCCTCGTATTGTCTTTTCGAAGACTCACTGACGGACGAGATCATTAAATCGATCGATTCTTCGGGAACATCCCTTATTTTGAAAGCTCTCCGCATAATCTCGCAGCCACCAGGGTATTCTTCCGCCATAAGGGGTGCGGTTCCCTGTTCGTAGAACGTAACAAGTTAATATCCGGATTGAAATATATCGGTTCGGCTTCGATCATCAACTGAAATAACGGGAACCATGCCTGCGATGTCGAGTATGGAACAACCACTATCCCCCGAGAGCCTTCCGATCGTATTTTTTGTAAGACTTGTAGAATAACCGCAAAAGGTGGGAAGGCGTAAAAAAAATATGGAGACCAGTCCAGCGTGAACGCATCGATCGCCATCGCTTCTGGATCTCGCTACCAGGCAACATAACTATTACATTTTGCGTTTTTTCGTGTCGCGAAAAGATCGATTTCTGGCGGACCGAAGGTCTCTTTTATCTTCCTAAAGGCCTTTTCCGACAATTCAAACTCTGTTTCTGACTCGAGTTTTTGAGATTCTGTATCCGCTGCCGAGTTGTCTTTAGACGAAATATAGGATGCGAATATCAATAAATTTCTGGTCTCGCACCACGACCATGTTTCCTTAGCTAGCCGACTCAAGTTCGCGAAACGAACACCTTCCATTCGGTTTATGTACGATATGGCCGTCGTGTTGTTAATTCTCAAGAGAATATCACTATTTCTCGCGTCTACAGCAAAACATTTTAACCCGAAAAAAGCAGCGAGCAATTCTAGATAATTAATATGAAAATCTTGTTCTTCTGCCTTCCAATGTCCGTTAGCTCTCTCGTTATTACAACAAGCTCCCCAACCTCAGCGTGACGCGTCGGATGAAATAACCAAAGTAAACCGTTTGTTTCTAAGAGACATCTTTGCTGAATGAATATTTAACTTCCACCACTCAAAGTCACTCTGAAGGGTATTCTCGATATTCATGAAAGCATCGTAATTATCACTGTTTTTCGTAAGTGCCAAATATTTCTGCCGCTCAAACTCCTTAACGTGAACCCAGCCATATTCTATCGCTTGGTAACAAAAGCCGAGCGTTCCAATAAAAGCCGCAAATTCTCGTATTTTGCACCGACCTACGGTGCTGAATTTATCGATCTGAGTTTTAACGTTAGCTTTTTTCTCTTTCGGGACCTCTATAACCATTCTTTCCGAGTCGAACACGTAGCCTAAGAAAGTACATAGTCGAGAAGGAACCATCTGACTCTTTCCTTCGTTTATAATAAATCCCAGCTCTTGTAAAAGACTACAGGTCTTGTTGACATTGTCTAGACACTCCTCATAGGACTTCCCGAACAACAACTGAAATTGAAATTTTCATATGGCTTCCTCATAAAAGTTGAAAATTGAAATTTTCATATGGCTTCCTCATAAAAGTTGAAAATTGAAATTTTCATATGGCTTCCTCATAAAAGTTGAAAATTGAAATTTTCATATGGCTTCCTCATATAAGTTGGAAATTGAAATTTTCATGTGGCTTTCTCATAAAAGCTGCAAATTGAAATTTTCCTATGGCATTCTCATAATGTTCCTTTATTTGCGAAGCTTCTTCTATGAGGAAGAATGCTTCCTCATGCATTTTCTGTATTGTTGGCTTCCTCATAGAGGAAGCTTCGCAAATAAAGGAACATTATGAGAACGCCATATGAAAATTTCAATTTGCAGCTTTTATGAGAAAGCCACATGAAAATTTCAATTTGCAACTTATATGAGGAAGCCATATAAAAATTTCAATTTTCAACTTTTATGAGGAAGCCATATGAAAATTTCAATTTTCAACTTTTATGAGGAAGCCATATGAAAATTTCAATTTTCAACTTTTATGAGGAAGCCATATGAAAATTTCAATTTTCAACTTTTATGAGGAAGCGATATGAAAAATTTAATTTTCAACTTGTTTTAACGTCAACGTCGTGTTTGCCTTTTATGCAAAACGTCTGGCCGATTCAGGTTCAGCGCGAAAAAATACACCGATGTATTCGCTTTGTTACATCCGTGCACCTATTTTTTAATTAACGAAAATACAGAGTTTTGGAAAAAGATTTTTTTTGAAATTATTAAGTCAATTATCCAATATTCACCGTTTTGTGGCCACGTCCAATATATTTTTCCCCGACCGATGACAAGTCTCCAAATTCTTTTACTCCTGAGGCGATACTTGATACATAAACTCGTGTCGGACAAAAAATACAATTTTTCAAAAAAATTCAAAAATTTAAAAATCCCATAACATTTTAACGTTTCGATCCATGTTCGCCAAATTTAATACCAAACATTATACAGTGTTAGTCCATTCCCATGTCAAATTTCTGATCGATACCTCCATGTTTACTCGAATTAGACTGTTTTTAATAATTTTTCAAAAAACTCAGAAAAACTCAAAATCCCATAAAATCTTACCCCTTCGATGGATTTCGGCCAAACTCAATACCAAAGTTCTTTGGTCATATTATTATATTTATGTGCAATTTCAGGACGATTGTTCAAAATTTACGCAAGTTAGAGCTACCACGACCTTTTTTCAAAAATTTCAAAATCGCATAAAATCTCGAAACAGGCCTCAATCATCACGAAAATTGCACCGGGGGAAGAGACGTGACCACTCTACTAGTGTACCAAATTTCAACTGGCTATCTCGAACCGTTTCCAAGTTATAGTCGTTTTAAACGACGCAAGTCTGTCACACACATACATACACACACACACACACACGCACGCACGCACGCACGCACGCACGCACAAAATCACATTTGTCGACGGTTCAGACTATTTTATGTACTCTGACACTAAAATCGCGAAAAAAATTTTTTCGCGCAAACAAAGCTTCCTCCATGAGGAAGCAATATATAACCGAGAGATGCCCCGAGGATCTCAAATATGCAACGACCGGTCGCATAATTTTCGTGAATGTGTATGGAGCAGAGGTGAGGCCAAACGGTAAACAGTTAAATTCGTATAGCTTATCGTTAAAAAGAAATCTCAGAAATTTCTTATCAGTCTCAGCCATGGGAATGATATAGTATGCATCCCTCAGATCAATCTTTGCCATGAAACAACGTGAATTAATTAGCCTTTTTGTCGTCTTATGGTCCTCTAACTTGAAGTGTTCGAACTTGACAAATTCGTTTAGTTTTTTAAGGTTTAGTATGAATCTATGCGATCCGTCTGGCTTCGGTACGAGAAAGATTGCGGAAATAAACTGACGTTCGACTTTCTGACATTCCCGAATAGCGCCTTTTTCTAATAATTCCTTAACCATCTGATCTATTAAAAAACGTTCCTTAGACGACAACGGTTTACAAAATACTTCAGTCTACCGGCCGATCTACTTACGGAAACTATTGCCACTTCCTCGAGTGACCGCGACTCTGGCAGCCCCGGCCTCGTGAAGATTTTCCCTGATTCTCCCAGTTCTTCTGTTGGCTCGAACTCCTCTGGTTGGCAGAGTTGTACTGCCCGCCCGGCGTCGGCTTCTTGTATGGCGGTCGGTGAGGCGGGCCCTTGGTGTTTTTTGGACCCGAATTTTTCGGTTTAGCCTCCAGTCTAAGAGCTTGCGATGACTGTTCTAGAAGTTTGGCAGCCTTCAGCTGTACTTCCAAATTTTTTCCAAACAGTAAATTATCGACCATGGTGGCGTTCAGAGTGTCCTTAAGGGACGTATTTAAGTTCGACAAAATCAGGCTTCGTCTGATTAAAGAATCGTCATGTTGAACGTCTGCCAACAGTCTCGCTGTGTCGCTCAAATTTTCCAGGAGGGCTAAATCCTCTGAGCGATTGGCCTTCAGAATAAACGTGAGACATTTTCCCAAAGATGCGAGACACGCTGCAATTCTCTCTTGTCGATCGACGACTCTGGCATCTTTTTTAATAATTGTTTCCGATAAGGTTAACTTAACCTCTGGGTTCAATTTCGGCGGATCAATCGCCGTGCAGTTTGCCGGAGGTGGATACTTGTCGAGGAGTCGTTTTTTCTCCGATGCCGGAAGACCCTTCAAAAGAATTTCCTGACAACGAACTACGAAATCTGTTCCGTCGCATGGGACAGATTGGTAGTTTAAGAATTTTTAGATGATAATTAAGTCAATCGTACATAGCAAATAATATCGTTATTCCGACACGGCAACCGACTCTACCTGAAGGAATAATAAAAAAGGGGATTTCCCGAATTATAATGGAGTCCGCGGGCCGCGTCGTGCGTGTCATTCTACTCGATTCGAACAACAGCTACATTTGGCGAGCAAATGCGACGAATTTTAATCCCTTTATAGTTTAAGCTTCATTGCCGTAAAGAAATACTTTAAGATTTTTGTGAACAATAAAGTACACGTGCAGGGCAACATGGACTATCCTCGAGACCATCTGACCAGCATTGACGCACACCCTAATAAAAGGATTAACCGCCGCGCTCAGCCGACGCTCGAGTCGAGCGCGGAAAACTTTTTATTATGGTGACTAACGCGTCACGGGACATTCCCCACGGTCAAACTTGGGTCCGATAGTGATGTCCACGTTGCGCCCCTATTTCCCACCAAACCTCCTCTCCGTGATTGAGGATGAGAAAAAATCCTCCCACTTGAAAAATTTGCACCAATGATAATTTCATGAAGGGTAAAGTCTCGCCCCTCCAGTTTTTTGAGGACTTCTCATCACCAACTCCGAAGAGACAGTCTAATACTTCACCTCGACCGAGACGCATCAAGAACTACTGGGCAACAGTTGAGATCGTCTCGCGTTCAAATATATTCATTAACATTGTGCCTTGAGACTACTTTCAAGCTCAATCTAAGACTCGTCAATCATAAGAAACAAACCTTAAGTTACTGATGTAAAGTGTTGAATTTAAAAATAAACAATATTTTTCTGTTATTCGGCTTCTTTACAATAATTAATTAAAAAATCAAGTTGTCGGTGATTAATTTCCCTGACAACGATACCAAGGGACTACGTCACCAACAGAGTGTAAATCGGGCCTTACAACCCCGATAGGTCGAAGTCTTACCGCGCGGTCCCGACGTATCGTACATTTTGGTCCTTCGAGCCGGATATCGTGATCCGGACTTAATCAGTACACTTTACGGACTATCTAAAGGACATTTGTGACAGTGCTACTGTGGTGATAGTGACAGTGTGCTACTGTAGTGATTGTGACAGTGAAGAAACAAGAACAATCAAATCCAGGATCGACATCGCCAGACGATAAGATCGTGCCAATTTGCTGTCAATTCGGTTCACTCGTCATCATTCACAGCCTTCAAACTCACTTCGTGCTATACGACCATGTCTCTTACGCAGGAACAGCAGTCAGTGAAGGATAAACTCGTCCGCAAACGAGGCTACATCAAGAGGCAGCTCACGAACTATAGAAAAAATTTAGACGCTCAAGGAGTGAAACCTGAACCATCGGTCCTCAGGATTTACAACGAGCGCCTCGTAGAAAGTTTCGGAGAACTAAATAGCATTACAGACGATTTGGAAGAAATCGATCCCACGGGCGACCACTCGGAGATTCGCGAAACCATGGAAGAAGATTATTGTCGTCTCTTGGCAGCCGGAAGAGAGATGGAAAGCAGAATGTCTGCACCACCACTCGCCGCGGCAACCAGTGCACCCAGCGAACAGCGAGCGTCACCAAATCCATTTGTCGTCGTACCAGCCACAACGCGTCTTCCGGAGCAGGCGCTGCCAAAATTCAACGGCAAATACGAGGAGTGGCTGAGCTTCAGTGAGGACTTCCAATCGTCTATCGGCCAACGTTTGGATCTTGCGGACACACAGAAACTAAAATACCTTCGGTCATGTCTCAGCGGGGAGCCCGAACGGTTCGTGCGAAGTTTCGACACAACAAACGCGAGTTACCAAGAAGCCTGGAATCTGCTGAAGGAAACGTTCGAACATAAGGGAAAAATCGTCGATCGCCACCTCTCCGCTATTTTCGGCATCCCGGACATGCACAGGGAGTCAGCAGCAGAGCTCAGCGCAATGATAAACACAGCACAATTGCATCTGTCAGCACTGAAGGCTCTTGACGTTAACGAACGAGACTGCATCCTAATGTATATCATGCTCCAGAAGGTCGACAAAACCACACGTCGGGACTGGAAACGAAGCCAAAGGGGAAACAAGCGCGCTACGTTCAGCGAGTTAATGTCATTCCTGCGCGAAACCGTCCCGTCATCAGACGATATCGCTCCTGCTCGTCCAACGAGGGATGACAGAGCGAACGAGTCCAAGAAAGGCAAGGACAAGGTCAGTGATCGCGCTACAAGGGGTCAAGGGCACTCAAAACCTCAGTGCTTCACCACGACTGCTGCAACAGAATGCTCGGTCTGTAAAGGGGCGCAGCATCCGGTCTTACGCTGTCAACAGTTCAAGGCCCTGCCTCCACGGGAACGGCGAGAGGTAGCACTGAAGATGCGGCTGTGTTTCAACTGTCTCAGATCCGAGCACAGTACTAGGGAGTGCGGATCAAAGTACACGTGCATGGTCTGCAAGCAGAGACATCACACATGGCTTCACTATTCAGAAGCACCGAAGACCAGTCCTCCCACGCCAAGCACTAGTGGGGCATGACTAGTTCGCCCTGGAGTCTCCACGGAGAACTCCGATATGACGACACTTGTCGCCAACGTCATATCAAAGGACTTATTAGTAACCGCCGTGGTAAAGGTTACGGACGTCCATGGATCGAACAAGACGCATCGGGTGCTACTGGATACCTGCTCGAATACAAACTTTATGACCGACAGGTTAGCCACGGCTCTTGACCTTCCGAAGGAGAGATACAGCATCCCGATCAGTGCGATGAACAAGACTCAAAGCACAACGAATTACCTGCTTAAGGCGACTATAACGTCAAGGCTCAACGACTTCACAAGAACGTTGACCTTTCTGACAGTAAACGACATTGCTGGATTGATACCAGATGAAAGGATATCGCGAGAATCCCTCAATCTCCCACGCAATAAACCGTTAGCGGATCCACAGTTCGACCAGCCAGGAGAAATAGATATGCTGATCGGATCCGGGACGACCCTCGCGACATTGTGCATGGGGCAAATCAAGCTCTCCAGATCATCGGAACCTGACTTGTACCTGCAGAACACTCGTTTGGGATGGATCATTGGCGGCAGCATCTTGGAGGGAGACACGCCCAAAAAATCGATCAGCGAACGCCAGTGCCTTCTCACGAGCTTGGAGACCGTAATGAGACGATTTTGGGAAATCGAAGAGCCGGTACGGCAACAGCTGCTTGTCGAGGCTGACTGTGAGGACCACTTCCGACAGCACACCAGACGCGACAACAACGGCAGGTACATCGTCGCACTCCCGTTCAGCGAGAAGAAATCGGAGTTAGGACAGACGCGAGCAATGGCAGAAAAACGTCTCGCGTCAATCGAAAGGAAGCTGCGTCGCGATCCAAACCTGCAAATACAATACAACGCTGTAATTGAAGAATACCTTGCTCTTGGGCACATGACAAGGATGCCATTCGAACCAACGACGAAGGGATATTATCTGCCGCACCATGCGGTCATTAAGGCATCCAGCCAAACTACCAAGGTACGAGTAGTATTCGACGGATCGGCCAAATCCACGACCGGAGTATCTCTGAACGAGACTCTGCTAGTTGGACCTACAATCCAGGACGACATTTTTTCACTCCTGTTGAGGTTTCGTACACACAATTACGTGCTCACCGGAGATATTGAGAAAATGTATCGTCAATTCCTGGTGCGTGAAGAGGATCGAGCGTATCAACGAATTCTCTGGCGCGACGCTGACGGTCAGATAGCCACGTATGAGTTAAACACCATCACGTTCGGCTTATCACCAGCACCTTTCTTAGCTATCCGCTGTCTCCAACAGCTAGCTGAGGATGAAGGTCAGGAATTTCCACGAGCAGCAGCGGTAATAAAGAATGATCTCTACGTTGACGACCTTTTGACCGGCGCAGCTACGTTCGCCGAAACGCTCACTTTGCGCAACGAAATCGACGCATTACTCCGACGAGGGAATCTCAACTTGAGACAATGGGCATCCAACGACACGAATCTCCTCGAAGGTCTGCCCTCCAGCCATGTCAATCTAAAGCTTCAGTCGAAGGAGGACAACACCATCAAGACGTTGGGGGTACATTGGAACTCGGAACAAGACTCTATAGTCTACACAGTTCATCCTACACCGCTAAACGGTCGTGTCACTAAGAGAATCATCTTGTCGGACATTGCACGAGTGTTCGACACCCTCGGACTATTGGGACCAGTCATTACACATGCGAAGCTTATCATGCAACGCATCTGGTTGGAGAAATTAGACTGGGATGATGCCATACCACTATCCATTTATACCGAATGGCTAAACTACACGTCGCAGCTTCCAAGACTAAATGATCTATCATTTACACGCAGAATCACTACGGATGAAAACAGAGATGTCCAGCTACACGGTTTCTGTGACGCCAGCGAAAGGGCTTACGGAGCGTGCTTCTACGTCAGAGCGATGGATACTCACGGGGGAGTGACTTCTACATTATTATGTGCAAAAAATCGCGTCGCACCACTGAAAGGGATGGCCTCGAACAAGACCACAGAGGTCCAGGAGGATCAAGGAAACTCAGATCGCATAACCATTCCACGCCTGGAATTATGCGCAGCTCAACTCTTGGCCAAACTATTTACAACTGTACGTCAAGCAACCCGACTAGAGCCAAGCAAGGTGATCCTTTGGAGCGACTCTACTATCGCACTTCATTGGATCAGAACAGCTCCACATCAGCTTCAACCTTTCGTCGCCAATCGCGTCACCGACATACAGAAGCGTACAGATGTCAGTAACTGGAGACACGTCCGGTCCGGAGATAACCCCGCGGATCTGATCTCACGTGGCCAGACTCCATCGGAATTTACATCGCCTTCCATTTGGAAACATGGACCGGCTTGGCTACTGGAAGCTGAGGAAGAATGGCCACAACTCAGATTAGCCAGTCTGGAACGAATCCCAGAATTGCGAAAGGTGAAGTGCTTAACGACACCTATTCACAACGAGATTATTACGCGGTACTCGTCAATCACAAAACTGCGACGAGTAATAGCCTACTGCCTACGATTCAAATCGAAGGGCAAGGGGCTGCTATCTAGCGAGGAACTTCAGGAAGCAGACAACATCATCATCAAATCGGTACAAACTTCTTGTTTTACTAAAGAACTACACGAGCTCCACGAGCATAAATGTGTAGACAAGAAGAGCAAAATAAAATCGTTGAACCCGTTCCTCGACGATCATGGCCTCTTACGAGTCGGAGGGCGACTGAGACACGCACCAGCATCCTTCAACCAAAAACATCCGATCATACTGCCGCGGCGACATCACATCACGGAGCTTCTGGTACGGTATGAACATCTTCGCAACTACCATTCCGGAGTCCAAGCCACATTGTACGCGCTGCGACAAAATTACTGGATACTCGACGGTCGGAACCAGGTCCGAAAAATCATCCGAGCCTGCATACGCTGTCATCACGTCGACCCACGAATCACGAGCTGCCAAATGGGTGATTTACCAAAGGTTCGCGTAACCGAAGCACAACCGTTTCTCAACGTAGGTATCGACTACTGCGGTCCATTCTTTATCAAGGAGAAGAAGTTCAGAAACCGCGGTCGAATCAAGGTGTACGTCGCTGTCTTTGTCTGTCTCGCAGTCAAGGCAGTGCACTTAGAATTGGTCAGTGATATGACGACGGATGGATTCATCGCCGCACTGAAACGATTCATCGCTCGGAGAGGACTCTGCCGAAACATATACTCGGATAACGGCACAAATTTCGTAGGAGCGAATAACGAGCTGAAGGAAATTAAACAGCTTCTCCAATCAACGGAACTCCAAGAGACAATGTCCAAGCACCTCGCAGATCAGGGTATAGATTGGCATTTTATTCCACCACAATCTCCAAACTTCGGAGGAATCTGGGAGGCGGCAGTGAAGTCGTTCAAACGCCACATGAAACGAGTTGTCGGCGATCAACTGTTCACGTTCGAAGAGCTGAACACGTTCATAACCGAAATCGAGGCAATTCTCAACTCACGTCCACTGACTCCAATTTCATCAGACCCTAACGATCTTCTGGTCCTTACACCTGGACATTTTTTGATTGGAAAACTATTGACGAGCGCGCCTGAGCAGGATCTACAACAAACACCAACGAATCGACTGTCAACCTGGCAGCATATTCAGAAGGTCAAGCAAGACTTCTGGAAACGGTGGCATACAGAGTACTTGACAGAGCTCAATACTCGTCACAAATGGACGCACGGATCCCATAACATCAAACCAGATACGCTGGTGCTCATCAAGGACGACAATCAGCCTCCTCTACGCTGGCCCATGGGTCGAGTCATCTAAACCACACCAGCAGCAGACGGGATCATCAGGGTTGTGCGAGTTAGGACGGCCAAAGGCATCTTCACACGAAACGTCCGTAGTCTGGCTCCGCTACCCATGGACAACAGCAACGTTAACCCACCTAATTAATTCTTGATCGGTACCCTCTCAAGGGGGGAGTATGTTCCGTCGCATGGGACAGATTGGTAGTTTAAGAATTTTTAGATGATAATTAAGTCAATCGTACATAGCAAATAATATCGTTATTCCGACACGGCAACCGACTCTACCTGAAGGAATAATAAAAAAGGGGATTTCCCGAATTATAATGGAGTCCGCGGGCCGCGTCGTGCGTGTCATTCTGCTCGATTCGAACAACAGCTACATTTGGCGAGCAAATGCGACGAATTTTAATCCCTTTATAGTTTAAGCTTCATTGCCGTAAAGAAATACTTTAAGATTTTTGTGAACAATAAAGTACACGTGCAGGGCAACATGGACTATCCTCGAGACCATCTGACCAGCATTGACGCATACCCTAATAAAAGGATTAACCGCCGCGCTCAGCCGACGCTCGAGTCGAGCGCGGAAAACTTTTTATTATGGTGACTAACGCGTCACGGGACATTCCCCACGGTCAAACTTGGGTCCGATAGTGATGTCCACGTTGCGCCCCTATTTCCCACCAAACCTCCTCTCCGTGATTGAGGATGAGAAAAAATCCTCCCACTTGAAAAATTTGCACCAATGATAATTTCATGAAGGGTAAAGTCTCGCCCCTCCAGTTTTTTGAGGACTTCTCATCACCAACTCCGAAGAGACAGTCTAATACTTCACCTCGACCGAGACGCATCAAGAACTACTGGGCAACAGTTGAGATCGTCTCGCGTTCAAATATATTCATTAACATTGTGCCTTGAGACTACTCTCAAGCTCAATCTAAGACTCGTCAATCATAAGAAACAAACCTTAAGTTACTGATGTAAAGTGTTGAATTTAAAAATAAACAATATTTTTCTGTTATTCGGCTTCTTTACAATAATTAATTAAAAAATCAAGTTGTCGGTGATTAATTTCCCTGACAACGATACCAAGGGACTACGTCACCAACAGAGTGTAAATCGGGCCTTACAACCCCGATAGGTCGAAGTCTTACCGCGCGGTCCCGACGTATCGTACATTTTGTGGTCCTTCGAGCCGGATGACACGCACGACGCGGCCCGCGGATTCCATTATAATTCGGGAAATCCCCTTTTTTATTATTCCTTCAGGTAGAGTCGGTTGCCGTGTCGGAATAACGATATTATTTGCTATGTACGATTGACTTAATTATCATCTAAAAATTCTTAAACTACCAATCTGTCCCATGCGACGGAACAAAATCCTTGTGGACATCAGGTGCTGGAAGTCTGTCGATTATGAGCCTCTTTCCCATTAGCTCGAGAATTTTCGCGTCCAATTCTTCATCCGTTTTTTCCTGTGGTTTGTCCTGGGTGTTGGGCTGCTGCGCCAAACTTTGTATCATGGACTGAGAACCTGCCACTATAGGACCAGCTGCAAGCGAAGCGCTGTGAGGTTCTAGGAGTGGGAGAGACTAATTTTGGGATTCTGTAACTGCAAGAAGCCCAGTTTGAGCTCCTGTAATAGGTCGTCTGAAATCCTGAGACTGCGGAGGAATCAGTATGAGATCCTGACTCTGCGGTGGGATCAGTATGTGATCCTAACACTGCGGCTGGGGCAGATTCTGTAGATTGAACAGGTTGAACATTGCAATCTGTGTGTGGCCCATGTGGCACTTTCACAGCTGTCCGATTGGCAATGGAATCCACCAAAACGTTTGCACCGATAGGCTTCCATGTCTTCTCTGCGACTGACTGTCTCTTGTCAGAACTGAGGCTACCATCTTCAGAAAAATCTTCATCCTGGTCCGAGTAGGACCTTGAATCCGATGTTTCTACTGCCTCATGTCCTGTTATTGACAAGGGAAAAATACTTTTGTAAGCCATCTGCTCACTGTATAAGTATCAGGGTCCGTTGCGCACCCAACTCACATAAAAAGTAGGACTTTTTGAATATATTAGGTTCGCGTAACCTTATACCATTGCGGTACAGATTTGCGACCTCGTTGTCGTACCACGACTTGCGCTTTGTGCGCTATATTCAGTGAGTAGTATGTATTTTACATACTCGTCGCGACAACCTAACCTGAAAAAATAACAATCTTTTACTCACTGCGTTTAGATCGTCGCCAAAGTCTCTTTTCTTTTCGCAATTTTGCCTCTACGCGTTTTAAACGTTTGTAGTAGCGATTTTCTTTGTCCTCGTCCTTGGAATCCTTATCTCTTGCTCTTTTCTTTCCCATGTTTTACGGCGTACAACGTGGCTCTTCGGCACCAAGAAGAAGAATGAAGTCAACGCCCTCGATGGTGGCGACATAGACGGCGGGCTAAAAACTTTTATTTTTAGCTTTGAAATTGTGGCACATCGGCATAGAGTAGGGGTACTACGATTATGATCTTGAAGGAAGAGGCGCGAAATACAATTAATGACCTTGACAGCACTCTTGTACCCGGTAATTTTCAAGATCTCGCTTGATCGTCCTCGGACATATATTCCTAACTGGCTTTGATTTTCGCAAACTAAATTCGTGACTGCCACTTACAGTAGTAGAAGTTTCCACATTATGGTTTTTTCTTCCTCTCGTTTGGGGTTGTACGTTGACGAGGTACTGTCGTCCTTCTTGGATGCTGCTGATCCTTAGGTAGGCATCGGGACTCCTTGGTTGGTCTCCTCTCGTCGATCCTCGCGATGACGGTTGTCTCTGCTTCCTTCGTGGCCTCGACGTGTGTGTGTCGAGCTCGGTTACTCGCAATTCAACGTCTACGTGTTGAACTTGCGTCGGTGTGTCCTTTCAACGTCTGCGTTATCGAGACTTGATGTCACCGGAGTTGGTGCATTTTTCTGTGCGTGTCGATGCTAACGTTTGCACTAGGCTTTTCGGCACGTGCCGTCGTTAATTCTTGCTACGTTTGTTCACAAGACTTCTGGCAGATCTCGCCGCTGCCACCAATTTTGTTGTACGCGAGGTTAACAAATATAATTTTCAAGGTATTTGGCATCGTTGCCAAATTAAGAGTGAAAACTCCAGTTTGTGTTATACAAACTAAATAACAAGTTTATTGAAAGAAAGATAATTAATTTGTCCGTTGCCAATATTTCTTAATACAGTCATCGATTTCTTTGAACATGGGCCTAACTCTGAGACCACCCTCTCTGTTCTCTAGTCGAGTTCAGTCTCTCAATTTCTCGATCGCGATCCGCGAAGGGCAAATTGATGCGTCTGCAATTTTGTTTTACTTCCCATATTTCGACATTGAGAATAGCCCATCGTCCGATTCTCGCTCTGCAATATTGGTCTGTGCAATATTGAGTTTATTAACCTGGCATCGTCCGATGCTTACTCGGCAAATTCGTACACCGGTCGGCTCCGCGAATCGGTGGACTTGCTGGTGAGTATTTCCCAAGTTACTTTATGAATTTATTTGATTTTATTGCCTTAAAATAATTCGGAGTACAACAATATTACGAATCTTACAATCTATTTTTTCAGTGTCCCAACTGGCATATGCTATTTTTTTCCTGACTATGCTAAAAAGTAGCCATATTTCTATGCCTGCAAGGAGGATGGAAAGTGGCCGATTCTTAACGAGCGAGAGGAAAAGTAATTTAGCGGGAGGAAAAGTGAAACTTTCCCTCCCGAATTGTGGGGCTTCGTATTTGATTAACGCAGTAAGCCCCACAATTCGTTTCTCATTTTATAGAATTGTTTCGGACAAAAATGTATTCCAAATTTGAACTGTGTCTCTCTCATACTCATAAGAGTTCAATCTCCCCTTAACGCCATTGAAAGTCACGTAATCGCGCCACGAGAGCGAGGGACATACCGTCATTGGCGCCGGCAGAGGAGTGAGAGAGACGGGAGAGGGTTTCACATGGTGTTAACGTGATGTGAAAATCACGTGACGGAGCCAGGGGTGTGAGAGCGATACCGGCATTGAACTTTACGATGGTACGAGAGAGAGAGCGGCAGAGAACGTGTTTCATTTCATCTTAAGGTGATGTGCAACACCCTCTGGCCCACCTGCCCCGCGCCCAGTTGGTAACAAAAACTGTACTGCATGCCTTTTTGAAGCCGCAGTCCGCCGAGGAAAAAGAAAATTGTCTTTCCCTGTGTCGGGGATTTTGTCAGGAAAACCGAAAAAGATTTTGTTGAAGCCGATGAGTACACTAAATATTCAGTTCTTAACTCTATTTTGAAAGATGAGGCTGAGGCTGGCGGCCGAGTTAGCGGCCGGCGTACGCGCACCGCTAGCCAGCCACCGCGCGCGCGTCACTCTAATAGTAAACAGAAAAAAAATCATTTCGCATACCCTTTGACCCTTTGACGTAAAATTCTTAAAAAAATCACACACCTTATTTAAGATGTTTACTACATAATAAGGCAAGGCGAACCCTTTGGCTATGTTTCAAGGGATCCGTAGGTATAAATAACTATAGAGGCAACCTGCTAGCGGTAGCAATAAAAAAAAATTCTGAAATACTTCATAGATACTCCTTAAGGTATGTACTATGAATTGCCAAAGAGTTTTTTTCGGGAGCAGAACCTTTAAGGGTCTCCAAGCGAGTTCGGCTGCTCCCATAGAGTCGGGCACTGGCGGTAGCGACCGAACTCGTTTGGATGTTTTAGACCCCTTAAAAATACACTTAAAGGGTCTGCTCCCGAAAAAATTCTTCGGTAATTGATTTTACAAACTTATAATGTGGCAAAGAATATTTTCGTTATAGCAACAAGTAATTTTCAACCAGCTTAACTCATTTTATCAGAATAAAAATATCATTTTTCTCCATGCAGATTCCAAACTATTCCATTTTTCAGCCCACCATTATGTGTACGCCCAACTTCTTGCCTATTTCAATCTCTACCTACACTTGTATCTACAATATGCATTAAGATTTGACCTCAATTGAGAAATACAAATAATTTTTTGTCGAAAATCTGCAAAATATATTATTTTTTTTTGTTTTCTCCTTTTCGACCAGTAGTGAAGTCTTCTAGGGGAAGCGTTACTTCTAGGGGAATATCGTTTTTTTGATCGTAAGTAACATCATCTAGAGCAACCGTTCTTAACCTGGGTCCATGGACCCCCAAAATACACGGGGGACCCCCTGTGGACCCCCAAGGTTAAGAACCACTGATCTAGAGCAAACCTCACTCCCGGTTTGAAAATTTCAATTTTCAACCGGAAGTGACATTTCTCTCCTAGATGACGATTCCCTCAGATGACGTCACTTTCGGTCGAAAAATGAGGTTTGCAAATCAGAAGTGAAGTTTCCTCTAGATAACCTCACTTCGCAAATTTCAGTTAGCGATTCTCTGTAGTAAATTTTGCGGTACATTTTGACCATTTCAATTTCATGAGTTATAGACATTTTTTATGTTACGAAAAAACGTGCAAAGTAGCTTGCACATATCTTCCTTATTTATTACAATTTTGCGTATTTGCATATATTTATGAGGAAGCCAAAATCGATCAATGAAGGTTCTTATACGCATTCTCGAACATTCTAATAAATGCTACAGCCATGTGCAAATTACTTTGCACCTTTTTAATTGCGAAAATTACTAGAGAAATACTTTAAGTACTTGTGATACTTTGCCAAGCTCTCCTTTAAGTACATTTGTTCTTGAAATCCCGTAATTCAAGTACCATGGACTTTAAGTGCGGCCCTGTTCTCCTACAGAGGATCACGTAATTCTACTATTTTTCGAATAAACTCTATTGTCGCATTATCGTAAATTGTATGACTGTTCCTTATAACAATTTTTTTTCGTTACTTGATAAATAACTAAATACTATTTTGTTGGTACTTTATAAGTACGAGGTCTTATAAACTTTATAAGTACTTTATAAGTACGAGGTCTTATAAACTTTATAAGTACTGTAACGTTCCACTTTTTGGGCCCCTTATTTTTATCAGGGGACCGATGGACGTTGGGTTCGGGACGAGCGAGAAATATTTGTAGGCAGTCGGTTATCAGAAAAATTGACTGTTTATTGAAATCGTTTATATAAAAAAATTATGATACATTGAGTTCTTCCTTTGTAGTGATCTTCTTCTGTTGATGACTTGCTGATTGATCTGATCGCGAGATCAAACCGAACTATTGCTTATGCTAAGTCTTAATCTTTACTTCTATTGTGGCGTATTGCTGGATAAACAAGAAATTATTCTTATCTTTAATGATGAAGGAATTTCTTAGAGTTCTTTTTACATGATGGTGTATCTGCTAAGAGTGAAAATTTGAAACGAAAGAAATTTTTGGTTTTACTAAATTAATTATAAAAGGCGGCTAATTATTCTCGGTCTCTTCTACCCGACCTGTTGTTCGGTCGTCCTCCCGTTTCCTCTTGTCTACCGGATCCTAGTGCTTGCATGTACGGTGAGTCGTAGGAAGAATCTCCCTACTCCTCCATGCAAGCCCAAGGTCGGGTCCTCGGCCAAGATTTCTGCTTCCACGAGAGCTGCGTGAGTCCGTGGCGTCACCACCACCCTCACCGGTACTCGCTTCCGGGTCCATCCCGTCGGGTTACCTTCCTACTCCTGAGCTACGGGGATGAGAAAGCTAGGATGGCCGACGTCACCACCGGTTACTCCTAGCCTCTCGGATGGTACACTGTCTATGCTAATGTCACCAAAAGCTGACAGGACCGGTAGGAAAGGGGGTCTGAATTACCTTCTCTTCGTCGCCGTCGAGAAATAATAATTGCCTTCCAGGTGCTGTGCACCGCCTTATATACCCGCTGCTCGTGTTGCGCACGGCACGCTCGCTCTCCCTACCGAACGCGAGTCCCCACTAGCGGGCTCTCCCACCGCGGTGTACTCGCGGCGCGCGCCGCGAGCGCTCGTGTGGGGCGACGTTCTAGAACGTTCTCGAACGTTCTAGAACGATCTACCATCGGTGTGTTAAGTGGGGGTCCTTCGGGTGCCCGGTCGCGTTGCTCAGGACCGGCTCGAGCGAGGGGCCTAGCCTAGCCTAGGGTGAACGTCACAGTACTTTATAAATACTTGAAGTACATAAGACTTTAAGGGCTTACGCCATAGAAAAATTTCGATTTTTTTTATTTTCTAATAGTTTATAGTGTCAAGAATATTCGGTTCAATTTTTATGTCGAAATTCAACGAATTATGAAAGTTACAGACCGTTATATGGAAAGTGGCGGAGTGCTCGAGCAGCAGCACAGCCGAACTTTGAACGCGCTTTTCGCGAAACGAGGTTTTCTAAATCGTTGACCATGATATCTCAAAAACGGCTTGATGGATTTGTATAAATATTTTTACCGTTTTACTTCTACAGATTTTTCAGTTCTAGACGTTTTCATGTTTAAAAATAATAAGACAAAATAATGTTAAGAAATGATTCAAAGTGTAAAAAAGCGTGCAAAGTGATTTGCACAATTACTTCCTCATATTTTACGGTTGTGCTCATAACTTCCTCTACGATAATTCCGTTGTGCCATTTTGGCTTCCTCATAGAAGAAGCTAAACTTAAAACACAATAAAAAAAGTTGTAAGGCAATTTTGAATCTAATTTTCTCTTTGCGTGATGTTTTATTCAGAAACTCCTCAAAATTTGAAAAATTCAAAATTTTCAAAAACCCATAAAATTTAAACGGTTGCATCAATTTTTGCCAAATTTAATACGAAACATTGTACAGTGTTAGTCCATTCCTGTGTCAAATTTAAGCTCAATACCTTCATATTTACTCAAATTAGACAATTTTTAGTAATTTTTCAAAAAAAATCCAAATTCGATAAAATCTGATAGCCTACGTAGATTTCGGCCGAATTCAATACCGAAGGTCTTTGTTCACAGTATTGTATTTATATGTATTTTTAGGACGATAGCTGAAAATTTACGAAAGTTAGAACTACCACAGACTTTTTAACAAAATTTCGAATTCGAGTAAAATCTCGAAACGGGCCTCAATCTTCATGAAAATTATATGAAAGGAAGAGACGTGACCACTCTATTAGTATACAAAATTTGAACCCGCTATGTCAAGCCGTTTCAGAGTTATAGTCGTTCTAAGCGATGCACACACACACGTACGCACGCACGCATCCGGATTCCAGCTAAAAATCACATTTCTCGACGTTTTCGACCATTTCTAGTACACTAACATTAAAATCTCGACAAAAATTGTTTTCACGAAAACATAGCTTCCTCTATGAGGAAGCAAAAATGGGTACAAATCAATTTTTTTTAATGGCCGCCATTTTGTATATTTTTATGCTTCCTCATAGAGGAAGCTATGTTTTCGTGAAATTTTTTTTTTGTACATTTTAACCTTCGATATCATTTTCATTAAGATTGAGGGCCGTTTCGAGATTTTATGCGAATTCGAAATTTTTTAAAAAAGTCTGTGGTAGCTCTAACTTTCGTACATTTTGAGCTATCGTTCTAAAAAAACATATAAATACAATACTATGAACAAAGACCTTTGGTATTGAATTTGGCCGAAATCTACCTAAAGGATCAGATTTTATCGAATTTTGATTTTTTGAAAAATGACTAAAAATTGTCTAATTTGAGTAAACATGGAAGTATCGAGCTTAAATTTGGCACAGGAATGGACTAACACTGTACAATGTTTTGTATTAAATTTGACAAAAATTGATCCAAGCGTTTAAATTTTATGGGATTTTGAAATTTTTTTTTGCTTCCGGATGTGTGTGTGTGTGTGTGTGTGTGTGTGTGTGTGTGTGTGTGTGTGTGCGTGCGTGCGTGCGTGCGTGCGTGCGTGCGTGCGTGCGTGCGTGCGTGCGTGCGTGCGTGCGTGCGTGCGTGCGTGCGTGCGTGCGTGCGTGCGTGCGTGCGTGCGTGCGTGCGTGCGTGCGTTCGCTTCCTCATAGAGGAAGCGAAAATGGCACAACGGAATTATCATAGAGGAAGTTATAAGCAAAACTGTAAAACATGAGGAAGTGATTGTGCAAATCACTTTGCACGCTTTTTTGTCTCGTCAAGGACGTATATATCATTTGTTAAAAAACAATAAAAAAATTTGCTTCATATAAAATGACTAGTCGAAATCAGGGTCACCGCATACGAACTTTCGATTCTTTAAAAATGTAAATCGATAAAAAACATAAATAATAATAATAAAATTGAATAAAAAATTCTTAAATGTTCATTAATATATCCTCCTTCCAAGCGGTTAAAGCGGAGGGATGATTAATGATAAAGATAAAGTAAATAAATGGAAATGCGGAGGAAAGTAAGAAAGAGAGTGGAACACATGTTAGTATTAGTTCTAGGAAATGGAAGCGAGGGTCGGAACAGCAAAGATGTAGATATAAGGAAAAAAAAGTACAACGGAAAAACTGTGATTATTAGTAAATACAGGATGTAACTAACATGATACCACGATAAGTGCTTTTACGTCAATAGCAATACAGATTTATATAACGCTAAGAAATCAGAAAGAATGGTATATGGTATAGTACTTATAAGAATGTAAGTAATGGAAAATGTTATTAGAACACTGAGAGGAGTAAGGGTAATGAAAAAGGTTGAAGAAACCATACATGGAAATAAAAACACTAATATAAATATCCTCCTTCCACCCTAAAAAATCAAATAGATAAAGGGTATATTTACCGAGAAAAAAATCACGAACTGTGGGTGCGTTTTTACCCATTTACCCATTAAGGGCGTAAGCCTGTAAGTGCGATGTACTTTAAGTACTTGGCACCTTAAGTGCCAAGCTTTGCCCAGCTCTGATTTGGAGCGATTGCACCCTTTTCGCAAATTATAAATATCATAAAAAATTCATGCCATGCATCAGTCTTTGGAATGATCGACTTTTATTTATTGGTATCTCAATTACGTAGGTTTTTGCTCGGTAGTTAGACATTTGCTCAAGTTTGTCAAGCTGCGACGGTTTCAAAAAGTAAAAAATCGCACAAACTTTAACTTCTTTATAGGTTCATGGTAAACTCAATGCCAAACATTCTTGATGGTAATTCGATTTAGGTGCGAAGTTTGAGCTCAATCGCTAACAAAATTTGCGGGTAGCGTGACGTCATAACATTTTGTCACACGCAGGTACACGTACACTAAATAAAAAAAATGTAACTTTTAGATGTTTTGGAGCATTCTGAACATGTTAACATGAAAATGTCGACAAAAAAAATGATTCATGAAAATAAAGCTTTTTGTGTGAGGAACCAAAGTATATAATTAAAAATAAATCAAAGTAACTAGGTAGCTTGAATTCGTATAGCATTAAATAAGAACGGGATAAAACCGTACCTTGGGGAAAACGGATTATTTTTACAAATTTTTCGAAGGACATGAAAAAAAGTCTCATGTCAAATGTGGGACGCGGATTCGTTCTGTCCTGACGTTCCGTTTTGCTCTGCCCTCTGTAAATGAAAATACCTGCACGGTCTTTTTTCCAGGTTTGTTTCCCTTAATTCTGTTTCTCTGCGCTGAACATGTTCGTATGCTAACTCGATTGATCCCAATCATTACAGCGAGACCTCAATGACCTACGGCGCAAATTATTACTAAATATATAGATATATAAATAATAATTTAAAAAATGAGATTACTGTTCGAAGTGGAAAAACGTTCGTCGACCTCTGCAAGCTCGCCGGATGATGGAGAAGCCCAGGGGCGTAAGTAAAATCGGCTTTTTGGCGTTTCGAAGGCGAGATCACGTCCCTCGGTGACTGCGGGTAGAGCGTAATCGCATTAAAGGGCATTAAAAAAGAAAATAGCATTGTGAACTGGCTTCCGAAGCCTTATGTCGAGTAGCCGTAAGGCTAATGTCTCGAGTAACTCAGTCGCGTGAGATTCGAGTGCCGGACAGCAAGTATTTTTCGAATAGTATTTTTTTTTACTGATGTTGATTTATTTTACGTTGGCTTATCCTCTGCGTTTTCAAAGTTTATCCGTGCACCAGCGAGGTTGATCTTCCTATCGAATCACTCGGAGAAATGGCGGACGATGAAACGGTGCAGGAATCGGAAAGAGTCGAGGAGGACGATACCGGTGGCGAAGGGTGAGAATCATAGCATTTTTAAAATTCTTCACGAGGAACACAATTAGACTGTTATAACATCATGCCGTACATAGAAAATGTAGAGAAGATCGGGGTTGAAAGTAACAAAAATCCTATATGATTTCTTTAAAATTAGAGAGTGGGGCGTAGCAGGTGGATACCGAACGCTCGGACATCAATTTTTGGGTCGTGATCCACTAAAATGTTATTACTGAGTCCCAGGTTGCATAGGATAGCAATCTGCCGGTCCAGGTTGAATACGACTGGGTTTTTGAAGTCCTGTTCGATGAACACATTTGTCCCGAAATCAGTTCTTTACGATGTCAATATCAGAGTTCATATTTCACGTCATTCTCGGGTATATTAACAACGAATTTTTTTTTACTGTAGTCTAGGTTTACTAAGACGTTATCGTCGGGTCTTAGTACAACGACGGCATTGTACTGTGGCTCCAGGTCCACTGTATTAGTCGTCATCGTGCTACAACTGGACGTTGTCCTTTTGTTGTAGGTCGACTAAGATGTCTTCGGCTTCTAGTACAATCTCTTCCTAGAACTGGAACATGAGAAACCGAGAACTATGTCTTGGTCGTCCTGGAACCTCGGATGACGTTTTAGCCAACCTGGAGCCCGAAAACATCGTCTTATTCAACCTAAACTCCAGAATGATGTCGTTGTCGACTCCTAGACTTGAACCACCCCCCCCCCCCTTCTTAACAATGATTCATTAACCATTTTCGACCCAGGAATTCACTGTTCGCTTCATGGCAGTGAATTAGATCTACAGTTCAGAACCCATAAGTGTTGAACGTTAAAATATTCGGCAAAGATGAAAATCTTTGATATCACAATGGATTTTTTCGAAGGGTTCACATCCTGGTTCAATCTTTATCGTGCGAAAACCGATTATCTGCCTACCGAACTCTAGCAATTGCTATATCCCCTGCAATATTATCATCAGAAGTACTATTCGGTGTTGTCAGTTATGCCACTGATGTCGAATGTATTTATGATAACTGTTGTAACAACTAACCCGTGTTACTTTCATCCCCGGTCTCTTCTACCAGAGCTTTTTTCAATCTGTAAATAGATAGTTGTGAGCATTTTTATTTCAATGTATTTTGTCCTTGTGTTATCTATCATCTGTACAAGGTGAGTCGAAAATGATGTGTCATTTCATACTGCAGATATAAAATGAGTTGCAAGTAATTGTAACTATGACGAATGAGAACTGCTGCCAATTTAGAAGAAGTTATAAATCGCTGTAGTCACGTGTGAACGTTTCTCCTTTCAATGCTTAACTTCTCGCATACAGTCGACAAGATTTGTCCGTTAAGCACAGTCATACGATTACATACAGATACGATAATTAGTATTCGAAATTACTCAACTTATTGTGTGGGTGGATGCAGCTTCC
Source organism: Ichneumon xanthorius (assembly GCA_917499995.1). Lineage (NCBI taxonomy): Eukaryota > Metazoa > Arthropoda > Insecta > Hymenoptera > Ichneumonidae > Ichneumon > Ichneumon xanthorius. The sequence goes on from CAKJTD010000005.1 coordinate 153,811, forward strand.
ACGATGGCCCTTAGTTCCTTGGGCTCGTAGACTGCCCAGTAGAGGATTCGATTTCGATACCAAAAGAAATTGGCTGGCCACGCACAATTCGGAGCGTCCGCCACGATCTCTGCTCGCTGAACTCCGTTTGAAAATCCTCACGTCTGTCAATGTTTGGGAATATCGTCTGTCGTACTCGAAGTCCCCAGGGAGCAAGAGGTCGAGTCGGGGACTTGCTCACGTATATTAGCCCCGAATTTCGTTGAGACATGCACATATGGCCATTGTATTGTATTGTCCTTAAGAATCGATATTCGTCGATTTCATGTTTCCCTATCGAAGTCACGATACTTATCGATCAGATTCAAACCGTGATGTTACACACGTAATCAGCAAAAATGTAACTTTTCGTCACATAAAAAAAAGGTGAATGACACAATATTCGCACGTACAAAATGTATATTTCTCAATTATTCCTGAAAAATTCTCTAAACTCACGTTGGTCGAATAAATTTCGATGTGCCCGGTATTTGCGATGCCGCAAATTATATAAATAATAAAAATAATCCCGACAATTGCAAGACGATATTTGCATTCGTTCGCTTTCGATTACTATTTGCGAGGTACTTAACCATTGCTGTTCGCTGCGATGCAGTAGATAATGAGACGTTATGGTCTGAAAATGGCGGTTAATTATTGCTACAGCAGCAAAAGTAGCCAAGGCTAAGGCATTGTCGAATGCATTTTTTTCTTCATCACCGACTCGCGGTCGGTGATGAAGAAAAGAAGCTAGGTAAAAATATGTTTGCGAGGAAAATGAGATCGAGTAGGTCGTCGGAACGTTTTTTTGACCGTTCTAGTTTATTGCTGAAAATTATACTGTAGAGAATAGTGCAAAGAAACAACGAGGACAAACGAAGGTAGATACCATTGTTCAAAGCCTTAGAACGATAGTTTGTTACTTCGCCTCGATCTGCATTGTAGATAGAGCGATAACGTGAACAATGACAATCTTTTAGAGATTTCTCTCAATAATTGCTTTTTTTAAATAAAAATATTTAACATAAAACGGCCAAAATCATCGGTCTGTACAGGAAAGTCTCGGACGCCTTTGGGGTTCATGAAAACCGGTTGTTTGCCTCGTTCGGCATCTCAGTGCTCTCTCCCTCGACATTCATATACGTAATATCATCCTACCTTCGTCTTTCTTATTATCCTCGTCGACATTATTTTTCTTTTCAATACCAACACGCTTCAAACTTTTTACAGTCGTCGGTCTTTATTTCACATCGACCGGTACATGCAGCAGTAACACAGTGTCAGTCGTATCTTTACGCTCTCTTGACGACGTGGGAGTCTTGAGGTAGAGTACTAGTACAAGGCAGTTCGCCGCAGTCTCACTAAAACGTGCCGGTTAGTCGTGAAACGCGAAATATTTCACAGTCACGTTCGCCGGTAAAGAGAAACAGAGGGAAAGAAAGATATTACGAGGTAGTGCACGTATAAAATTTCTCGACCGGAAATCTCGAGCGACGATCATTTCAAAGTTCACGAGACACGTAAATGGGAAATAGACCCGATTTTATCACTTTCGTCTCTCGCATAAACACTCGTGCATCCAATAATTCCACTTTATTTTCTATCCCGTGACATTTTTTAATTTTCATTTTATTTTTATTATTTCCGCCAACGATGAAATATTCATGGTTCGTGAGGTTTGGATGCATAAAAATTCTATTGTATCCGAGAGAATTTTTTATGAAATAAAATATTCACGATGTCGCCGCACTACTGAATACGATTATTCAACAATCTTTCGGTCGGCACAATGAATAATTTGAGAGACAGTGGAAACTCAATTTTTGTCGACATCACTCGCTGTCTGGTTATCCTTCGCAACAGTCGCGAGAACGATTTAAAAAATAATCGATCGTAGAGTGAGATAATAAGAATTTTAAAAAAAATGCGAATCGAGTGCGTGCCCTGGTTAAAGTGTATTCAGCAATGTCCACGACATCATGCACGTTCGAATATTGCAGCAGTGACGATTGGACCTTCGTACGATTTCGAACCGGTTTATCGGTCTATCGAGCTGTCGTGTGGCCTCCAGCTCGAGTCCACGTGAGTTTCGAAACCTTACATTTTTTAAAAATTTTCAACGAAAAATACCCGGCCCATTGATATTTGAGTGCTGTTAGATTTCATATTGGTATTACACAACCGTATATGTAAAACGCGAGTCTTTTAACCTTGGCTTCGAGCACTCGGCATTAACTGCTCGTTATTACACACGAGCTCTGTGCTGTTGTTGTGTAGGGGAGACCGGGGCAAAACGGGCACCTCGACTAAAAATAGGTATTAGGGGCAAAACGGGCACCGTTCTAACTTTCTTATAAACGGCTTATTTCAGTTTTATGACGTTCCTTACACAAGAAACGTTCGGAAAATAAGTCAAAATGTTCATGATTGAAAAAGATATAAAACAGAACAGAGAGGCAAAGCTGTGGTTTTAACTGTACAGTTTTAACTGGCAGCCGAAGATCCAGAAAAATAGGAAAGGAAAGGGGAAAGAAAAGAGCCAAAGAAGTACTCAACAGTTTACAAAAAAATTAGAAGATTCTCCATCATGCATCCTGCAGTGAACTATATTCCGAGTCCATCGAGAGTTGGATTCAGTGCAGCACGTATCGAGGTTGGTCCAACTGTTCATGTGCTGGAGCCGATAAGGATGATATATCCCTGAACTACATGCGATTTCTGAGCTACCGATGAGATATAAGAAATTTTTAAAAATTCCAATTTTCGTTCCTTTTTCCACTTTCTTGTGTTACTATTAATAAAAAAACGACGTCGGCATATCATGATCAATAAATTCTCTTAGCAAAGTTTTTTTTTTTAATTTGCTACCGATATGTACTTGAACAGCATTCTAGCCGTCGTTCAGGCTTCTTCCCCTTCAAAACTTAAGGGTTCATATTTTTGTATATCTTCTGTAGGACCTCAAGAATATACCCTGTGTAGAGAAATGTGGTCCGAAGCTTCATTCGCAAGTAATGATTTTTTTTCGCCTCGCGATTCGCGGTTTGTGGGTTCTTATGACGTTTTGCTCCTGTTTCCCTCCAAAACGTTGGGTTTTTTCCCCTTCCTATACACCTGCATGTGTGAGAAGTCGATCTTATGAAGATAAAAGTGGTCTCAAACTTTTGGTCACCGAATATTCCGTACTTCAACCATATGAAAGATTTGTGCATCGCAAGGGACAACATCGATATGTATGACACACCACATCCCGCTAAGTCTGATCGTCGACGACTTTCAAACAAAAAGAGCCCAGATTCTGCTGAGACCACACTTCAGAAGAAAAAGAGTCCACGAACAGTGGCAAAGGTACTAATTTTATCATTATCATGAACTTTAAAGCACCAATAATTGTTCATAGCCCATCATTAAATCAGCCATCATCGATGAAGCAAATTTGTTTTAAATGCATCTTTATACAAGTTAATAGTTATTATATGAAACCGGCTATAAAGAAATTTGTTTATAAAACAAATTTAGAGGAAATTAGCTGTTAATTAATAATAATGAGGAACTAATTGATTCATTATTATAATTTCCTTACGTATTGTCGTTTCGCATTGATTTTCCTATAAATAGTATATCTTGATTACAGATGTCTGCTACATTGAAGAACAATGTGATGAAAAAATCACAGAAACAAATGTTAAAGCGTGTACAGAAAATCCCAACACGGAAATCGAAGAGCCAGAATCTTTACTCCACGACCAGTAGCATTTCGTCATCGGAGGACGCTAATTCGAGTGAGACGAATTATAAAATCCAGTTCAAGAAGTTACGAACTGAAAATAAAAGACTTCGAGAAATAATTGCAACATCAAGAGACGCGGTAGCGTCTCGACGCCAAGTACTTACAAAAAGATTTTTTTTTAAGCGAGTTGACGAGACGCTACCAAGTATTTATACTCCAAAATGCCGGAAGTGGATTCTTGCTTCTCGATTTTCTCGGAAACGAAGCAGCAGATCGGAATTCGGACGACACTTTTTTTATATATATATATAGGACACAAGCTTTTCAACGCGCCCTGTTCCGATTATAACTTTGCGGTAGATGCCGAGATATGGGTATCGGGTACCTCTCGAGGTCCGAAAATATTATAAAAGTGTCCTGTGATGTGATGTGATGTGAGTCCTCGCGTCTATTGCGCATGCGCCTCGCGTCTACTGCGCATGCGTTCGCCATATCAGCTGGCTCGTCTTTCGACTGCTGTGTTGCGTTCAGGATTCTATCGCGCCTCTGAAGTAGTCGGATATTGCCCGATAGGAAACTTTTTGTTGAAAAATTGTTATTCTGTAAGCGATTAAAACAGTGATTCGTGTAATTAAGTGAAAAGCAGTGATTCGTGTAATTAAGCGATTAAAGCAGTGATTATTTGTGTAACATGAAACGCGGTCGCATCTCGACGTTTATTGTTATGTAGATACAGGAGTAATTCGTGTAAACAAAAATAAAATGTCTTTTAAACATACCTAGTATTTTCTTTTTATTCATAATTGTGAATTATTTTTATATTCTTTTAATTCTGTGTTGAACGTGTAAAGTTAATTTTTCCTCGATCTTTTTATGACTAACCTATCTTTCAAGTTTCGTTTTATTTTTGCTTTTGAAATATATAATAAAATGTTACACAAATATATTTGTCAGGAAGATGGTTCAACTTTTTTAAAATGGAATCTATGGTCCGTCAGAAAAATGTGCACTTATTTACATATACCCAAACCGAGGAATAAATCTTTTCCTGACAGAGCTGGCATTCTATTTGAGACATTTTCCCCTGTCGATGCATAATTAAAGGCTCGCAGTGAAAATTTATAATATATTATATATATCATTTTTACATATAGTGGTGAAAGGCATCGCCAGCTCCACATACAGATGCCATCGATGCTCTACAACTTCAGAGGCACTGCGTCAGCACCAAAAGATGTCTTTATCCATCATGCGAGAGAGATAAGTTTTTTTTCAGCTACGCATGATGAAAACCACCTCCTGGTCCTAACGCAGTTGCCTTCGAAGAACCAGAGCATCAAGAGCAGGTACTCAAGATGTCGAAGGTGCCTTTCGTCAGCATAAAATGTTACACGAATATATTTTACAGGATGATGATTCTGTTTATTCACTGTATGTTGACAATAATCAACCAAACTACATGACTAGATGTTAAAAATAGGTGAAATGAAAGCAAAAAATACTGTTTTGAAAAAAAGTAAAAAGGTACGCCAAGTACTTAAAAATTTTATTTTCGTTCAGAAAATGTTTATCAAAAAAAAACCTCTTAAAAATAAAAAAAATTGCCAAAAAGATGTTTATCAAAACAGTCTCTTAACAAAAAAATTCTTCCAAAAAGACGTTCATCAAAGTAATTTAAAAAAAAGATGTGTATCGAAATCTCAAAAAAAAAAATCGTAAAAATCAAATCAAAGTTGCCAAGCAGTAGTACATACAAAAAATTCTTCAAAAAATATGTTTATCAAAACAATCTAAAAAAAAAAACAAGATGCAAAAAATCTTGACAAAAAAAAACTTGGCGTGCCAGTTTTTTTCACAATTACAGTTACTGTAGTTATTGCAGTTACTTTCCCTCTCCCTTGATTATTTGAATGAACCATGTACGACAGCTATTTAAAAAAAAAAAACTGGCACGTCGAGTTTTTTTTGGCAAGATTTTTTGCATCTTGTTTTTTTTTAGATTGTTTTGATAGACATATTTTTTGAAGAATTTTTTGTATGTATCAGAACGTACGAGCTATTTTCTGTTTCGAACGTTGCTGTCTGTTCATTAACATTTATAAGATTAACGTGATTTAAAATTATATTGCTATAACGTGATTTAAAATTATATTGCTATCGTAAATATTTTTAAATGATGACTTGATTTTAGCTGCATTTGTGCATTTGATTATTTTTTGTAGACATATCAAAACTTTCAACAAATGCAAAGGAACTTCAGAATCTGATTTATGGTATAGCAGGTCGCCCAAGTTTCCAAGGACGGTAAATCGCGAGACCAGTCAAATAGCGAAGAAGCCGTCCCTACGAACGTTCTGCAGCCGTCTCAGGCCTAACCATCGCTCCATCGGCGAAGATTGCTGCAAAGAAGCGTGTAGACGATGAAATGGAATTGGACGGTGATTCGTTCATCGCGTCTGGAGCTTTTTCTTTGAAAGGCGATGATACACCTGTCGGGATTTTCTCTTCTTTCATACACACTGAGAAAAAAAATTTGTTGAATTAAAAAAATATTGTTCCGTTTAAACAAATGCTGCGCTTACGGGTGGCGAAACAAATATCAAAGTAAAACAACTAAATATATATTTGGCTTTTGCCATTACTGAGAATCATTAAGTGCATAGTCTAACCAAATTTTCAGTCAAATTGAAATAGTCTGAGTATGCGCCCACAAAATATTTATTTCGTTGATGAATATGATTTTTCGTATTTTAATCTGCATAACTCGAAGAACAGTTGGAATATTTCAGGGAACAAATGAGAATGTCAAAACAACAAAATTCCGAGTTCAGTGAAGTAAATATTAATGTGAACGAAAGATATAGTATTTTAACTGAGCTAACTCTTACTTTTATTTAATGCAATGAGTGCTCATTTCAAAAGCATATGCAACACGCCCAGCTGAACATTTCAGTACAGTATGTAAATATCGGGTTGATTAAAACATCTAAATGTTTTGTTCTATCATTGAACTGCTTTTTTGGACAGTATAATTTGTCTAATTAATTATTAAATTGTTGCATCGCTGTCAAGCTTCACCCGAATCCAAGCGAAATTTAGCACTATAAAAAATATGACGATTCAATCGAAATAAAAAGATTGTTACCACAATCACTACTTTTTTTGGATGGAGGATTAGAATTATTAACAGAAACAGAATTCCGTTTACGTGATTAAATAATTATTTCGACGAAATATATAAATAGTCTGTCAAATCTTATGTTTATTCGGAATATTATGACGTTCATTCGCGCCAAATAGCAGCATTGTTAATGCATCTCTACCCTGAGTCGTCATGAACGTTCAGATTACCGGAAAGAAAAATCTAATATTTGAATGGAATACATTTTTTATTCCAGGTAAGAATTGTCCTGTTATCTAAAATAAAAATGGTATTGTTAACCACACATAGATGATTGAGGTAAATGATTATTTGGTTCAAATAACCGTGGTTATTGCACATCTGCCAAACATTGTCTTGTATTAATTCTACATGCCGATCATGCAAATGAATATTTGGAATAATCAACATTATAATTAATTAGACGAATACTTAACATTATTCATCGGATTTTATGGATTGTCTACTGAATTATTTGTTCGTTTTAATCGATCAACCGATTTGCTAATGAAACTGAACGCATGTTTGATTTGAAATAAGAATAAGCTTGGATTAATAATATTATTGATTTGATGAAAGCAGGATTTGGGTAGATGGAATAATTTGATGATTTCATGCAATTTGAAATTTTATTAGAAGAACATCTTTATTTATCAAAATTATCTTTATATGCATTCATGCATATAACAATTTGCGAATGTCGCACACAACCTAATAGTAGCAAATACATTAGTAATCATAAAAATATTTTGAATCCGTTCTGCGTAGTCTCAATCCTTCGTTTCTACTCAGTACTCTGCTATATATATTAATTTATATACATGTACATAACGTTCTTTATCATACCTTTCGTTCAAAGGGCTTAAGTACACGGAATGTATAGTTTGCCGTTCGCCATCGTATGCAAATTGTAAGGAGCGTACTCCACTAAATCTGTGGAACGGATATATCCCCATTCGTTCGTCTCGGCAACTTCAAACGCATGAATGTGTCGACAGAAGCACAAAGTTCGCATTCGTTTATACATGAAAGATACTTCGCACGCGTTATTAATTATAACCACGTTTATTTTACCGAAGCAGAGGTCGATGCCGTTCGAATTTACAACAATGGCCATTTCTTGACGGTACTCTGTGCCGCTTACGTTGACCCAAGGTGCACATAAATCAGTGTCTGTGACGGTTGGCGGTAACACATGTTTGAAGTGTTGATAATGAGGCAAATAGCTCAACTCATGATCGGTTCCCCAAGATACGCGATTTGACAATCCCTCTTGATTAAGCAGTCTGTACGACAATCTAATTTGATCTCTAAGAGCGAGAGTGTACGGTGGATTTTTCCGCGATGTGACAGATTTAGCGATATTTTTTAATTCTTTATGCTTTCCCTCATAACGTATGCTTGAAAGATTTCGGAGAGGGCCATATCTTCGAAGAAGTGTCGGATAGTGAAGCAAAAGATGAAATTTCGGTTTTAGGTGTTCTGAAAATATTTCTTGATACAAAGCATGATGCTCCGATATAAGATTTTGCAGAGATTCTGTTGTCGCGAGAGTAATCGACTTGGCCAAGAGGATGCATATTATTTCGCGGAGTGCAATGTACAACTCCCACACTTTGTTATTAACGGCAACAAGATCCCCGATCAAGAGTCTGAAGTTCCGCACGAAGAATGACATTTCCGAAGCCGATAGAATTAAAGTCTCGGTTTTGAAAATATTACTATTAATAAAGAGTGGAACGTTTTTGCCTGCACTACTGCCGTAGTCAAAAAAACGTATTCTCTCGTTCAGAGTTTCGAGAGAGAAGAATTTATCATTATTAATAAAGACGTTTAACATTTTTGCCATTTCATAACGACATATGCCCTCAAAAACATCGTGCATAAGATCTAAACACACATTGTCAATCACATGGTAGCTTGGAATCGCGTTGAAAACACATTTCTCAGTTATGCCGTAAGAGCCGTCAGCCGAGTGCGCAGCATAATTTTCCGCGGTTCGCAAAATCCCGACGTCCTCGTTTAACTGAATTCGCGATAATTCTTTATCAGCCAAACAAATTCTACAAAAATAATTTGAATTAAAGCTACACTGAAACCCGCAGATGGAATGAATACCCAAATTATCTCGGATTATCGTCAGTAATGCAAAATGCACTGTCTGCTGTTTGCCGGCGATATTAACGATAACACCGTCGTTTTCGAGCTCACTAAGCTGATCAATAATATTGCTAAACATCCTTATATTCCCGGTTACTTTATGATCGACCGAATTGTGGAGTTGTGCAAGGAAAATATTTTCTAACATGCTGCTGTATTCGTTTGGTAGGCTAGCAATCGTGAAGTACACAGCACCAAGCTTATGAACCTTACTATGAGATCCTAATGGATTATTTATCTCGAAGTCGTCGAAGTACATTATAAGCGGCAACACCAATTTATCTTGAAATTTCTGTTCGATTTTTTTCCACAATTCACCTTGAATGGCTGACCTAACCGAATTACTTTTTTTACATTCCTCGACGTGTGATATAATCGACGTGAAAACGTTTGGCAACTGTAAATCAGATTTCAACACGGTTTTCATAGGTATTATCTGTATGACCGCGTCGACGACAGCGACATCACGATTACCTCTCATACATCGAGAATTCAATAATCCATTAACAATAATCGGTTCTGGTTTAATCAAGTAGTCAATTTCTTCGAAATGCTTGAAAGTTTGGTGCTCTGTTCTAAAGTTCACGAAAGCGCTTTGCATGACATCGAACATTGCGTTTAGATCCGATGGCGAATTTTTGCATTCTTCACAGTTATATTTCTGTTTCATCACTGTGAGAGTAGAGCCACAAAATTTTTCCATTCTCTCTATTATTTTACGCACATGAGACCTTGGTATATTGGAATCGGAATAAAGTTGCGCGACGAACGAACGGACTTCATGATCTACTGTGTCCGCAAAATCTTTTACACTCGAACAAGGTTCATTTACGGAAGAAGGTTTAGAGTCTGCAGATACGGTATCATTACGGATAAGGCAATTTTGCGCAGTACATAAATTATCACTTGACTGTACAGTCACAGGTACGGTTTTTTGAACTTTACCACTATGCGTGGAAATAACATGTTTTTTGTACGAATAAATATCAGTAAAATTACGCAGACATTGATCTTTTGGACAGCGACAAACCGAATGCATTAAATGGCCGTGTCTTAGTTTGACATGGGCTGTGAACTGTGCCTCTGAAGGCGACATGTTGTTACAAAACGGACACGGAAACATTTCACGTCGTAAGAAACAATAAGAGAATACGAAATTTCGCTTGAAAAGACAATATCGTTCGATGATATCCAAAACAGCTAAAAAAAATTGGAATGTTTAAAAATCAATGTGCTCTCGTCTCGATGAGTGCATATCGGATTGTATGTCGTACTCGTGATAAACAGAAATGTCTACAGGCCCTCGTCGCGAGAATTTACGGACTTTATGTCTCCGCGTTATCTCTGCGAAGATTTAAAACCGCCGTAATGATATTGATGGGGTAGGGGATCGTTTTGTCCCACCTTGTTTCGAACATATACAGTCCGCGCTGTATGATTAACCACAGGTGTTCGCTCTCCAGAGGGTATGAAGCGTCCAGGGTGTGAAATGCCTTGAAGCAGACGTTCAGTGCATCCAAAGCTGATGGGAGTTGGTACAGAACCTTGTCTACAGACACGTAGAAAGTAGAAAGCTTGTGCAGACTTGTTCCCACAACGATAATGAACGGCTGTACGGTGAGTCCAAAGCTTTTCATGGTCGCAATCCTCTCCTCTTGCAATCTATTCACATCGCCAGGTACCTGCGAAAAGGGTCACATATGTATCTCACACATATACATACGTATTTTCGAAATCCCTTCAGCTGACTCGATATTATAATTGTATATACTGTTGCATGCACCAGAATGCTCGCCTTGCACTCAGTTATTGAGGGCTTTCAGTGAATGTTGTTGGTGGACTTCTTCTTTGAGTATACTCTTCCCTTTGGGGGAATCATGTGCGACAACAGGAGCACTTTCAAGGTCACTCTGCAATCTGTATATGCGAGCAAAAAAAAAGATGAATGTAACTCATAATTCGTAATACTGCCGATGTGCGGATTTTTTGGATCAACAGATGAGTACAGCTGTATACCTTCAGACAAACCATCCTGTTGTAAAAATTCGTTGAGTGTGTCTGAGTGAGAGTCCTTCTTGACGTTACAGGTCGATTGCACGCTTGCAAAAAAATTACTCCAAGTTGTAAAATCATTCGTGATCGTAGTCAAGTTAAGTAGCGAAAAATCCGCCTCGATCAGCATATATTCTTGCGGGTGCTTCAAGACGGGCCACGAATCGATGATCTCGTATATTTGTAGATTGCGATTATCCTCGATTTCTCGGCATCGAAATGCGTGGCTTGCTTGCCATTTGCTAACAACTTCTTCCCATGGCGCGCTGTTTTTTTTTCAGCCATGCCATGCCACAATAAAGCTTTGTTAAAAATGTTTCAATATACATAGATGATTGAGGAAAGAAGTTACACAGGCGGAATAATAAGTTACTCGTACTTAAATAAAATAAACTAATGCACCTTCGAGTACCACGTCTCCGGGAACTTCATTAGTTGTTTCCTCTCGGTTATCGTCAGCCAGTTCCTTATACTGACGTATGATATTCCGGTATTTGTCAACCAATTTTCCTCGGGACGTTATCGACTTTCCATTCCGCGAATTCTTCTTCTTGACCGGCGGAACGTAGTAGATCGCCGAGAGCTCAGTGGGAAACAATTTAACTATTTGTTCCGCTAGAAACGCGAAGTCTTCCTGTTTCAAGCTAAAAGCATCATAATTGACGTTATTACCATTTATTACATTTTAATTTTTTTATGTATCATTTCATTATTTTATAATAACGTAAAAATTTACGGATATAAAAAATATGAAATTAAGGAGGTAAAAAGCTAATGAAATCGAAAAGAAATTAATAAAAATTAATTATCATGTTACCAATCTGTTTTTGCCAAAATTTCCGAGACAATTATATCGACGATGATGTTCCGAGACTTCCTCGATATTTGATTCGTTCTTTTGTACGATTGCAGAACACCTTGGACTTTTATCGATTTTTTCAGTATGTCCGCAATACAGAGGGTTTTTACTCGGAGCGCGAAACTAGTTTTATTCGTAAAAGCGTTTTGTCTTTTCAACTTGTATTTTTTATGTATTTTCTTCAAGCAACTACTTTCTTGAACGTCGCTTTCAACGCTTTCTGTATCAGAAGTATCCTTGTGCGCCTATAGAACATAAAAAGTTCAGAGAATATAGGAACAGAATGTTGTTAAAGAATTCATGATTTTTGTCCGGTAAATATAGCAAGACACTACACGCTGATAAAAAAATGCGGTTGACTCACAAAAAATTTGGGCAGCGACGCTCAAATACATATTTTGTCGATACAGGTAGAAGATCGGTTAGTTCAACAATTTTTATGGCATAACAATTTTTTGCTCGACCAATTAAATATTTATTAATACGTCTCGCCCCGTATCTTTAGCTGATTCAACCGCACATTTTTCTCAGTGACAGCGCAAACACTCGGTAACGCATTGCATTTTGCGTGGCTCGACTATCGATCCCTTGAAGGTGATCATCAACAATAAAAGTAGAATGAAGTTATAATTTTCTGTAAGCTGATTGCTACGATATCTATAATTTGAATTAAATATACTAACGATGTCCATAGTCTGTCCGTACGCCGCTGTCCATTTCGCCATAAATTTCATACGCGTTCCAACCAACGGGAACAGTTCTTTGATAAGCGTAGGTGTCAGCTCTGCTATATTCTTTTCGTCGATCTGATTTACTGCAAAATATTACAACTTGTACTTGTTTCTTGTTATTAAAAAAATCACGAGAGTAACTACTGTCCACGCACGATTTCAACACGCATTTGGTTCAGCGAAGGAAAATATGTTTACATTGACCAAACATTTGGTTCGCCGAACTGAAATTCTTGTTTGGGAACACGTAGTACTCCCCTATTCATTGATTGCCAATGAATTCAATCGAATCAAAAATGTTTGATTTTCTGATTTACGAGATTTCCGTACATATCATACAACCAAGCGTGGTGTCGAAACAACAGCAGTTTGAGTTCATCAAAATAGTTTTTTTACTTGAATAAATACTTCAGTTGCATGTCAAAAATAAATAGTAATAGTTTAGAATTAAAAATGTAATGCGTTCGAGCATTACATTTTTTTATGTAAACTATTACTTTAAGTAAACTATTACTTTGTTTACTTTATGTAAACTATTTTTTTTACGTATTACTATTTATTTATGACAAGCAACGGGGGTACTTATTCCACTAAAATAAACTTGATTTCGATCAACTTAAACGGCTGTTAATTCGCCATCACGCTTGATTGTACAACGTGCTCCCAAACAAGAATTTTAGTTCGCCGAACCCAATGTTTCATGAATGTAAACATATTTTCCTTTCCTCCAGTTGTGGAGTTACAATGAATTTATATTCCCTTTTGAAATGATAAAAATGCATCTACACTGAGAAAAAATAGCTTGAATCAACTACATGGCATTTATGAGTCGCGAAAAGAATATTTAGTTGATTGAAAGGAATACCTAGTTCATTGAACTAATAGTCAGTTGAATCGAATGTTTCTAGAATGACTATGAGAATTATTTCGTTCGATCAACCAAATATTCTTTTCACACCACCTGTTACTGCTAGTTTTGTTGATTCGGACAATTTTTTTCTTTCTTTACAGTCGATCGTCAAGTCATAGCGTGTCCGCGTATACCGTTAACGATGCAATGGATATTGGAACGAAAGATTTCTTGGTCGAATTAAATTTTATTGGACCGAAATAAGCTGCTTCCAATTAGAAAATATTCTTTGTTGTATATTACATACAGACAATGAGCGTAGATGATATCAATGATAGATGTACAGTCAAACAAATCAAAAAATTAAGTGTATCTCTATCAACTAAACTTCATTGTGATAACTTAGTAAACTACCGGTACCAAGCAAAATGTTCAGTCCACACAACAAAGTGATCTGCAGACGATACCGAAGCGACTCGCGTTTCACCGACAATGTAAACATACGACATCAACTCTAGAGATATATATACTCCTGATGTCTAACGGCCGTCGTAGCGGTCGTAAAGGACACGCGTTGTACGCTTCGACGAAATTTCATGCACACAAACAAAATGTTAGTTCAATCAACCAATTTTTATTGGAAACGACTGAAACGATCTTCAGTTTAACGAAACATTTTGTTGCATAACATACAGGGCGGCGACTCGCGGCTAATTTTTACTATGTATGGAGAATGCCCGATTATACATTTATTACTGCGTACACCTAGCACAGCTAGGAACATGTAGTTGCCAAAAACTACGAACTACGTGTTCCCAATTTGATATTTCTTTTTTTCTCTTACTACATTTCGAAAGACAAAACATATTTTCTGGCCAGCTAATGCAAGCAGCTATGTATGATCCGGTAATGCAACAAAGGAATTGTATCATACATGAAATTAAGTTGCCAAAAATATTCATTATTTATGTACTTACCCGTAAGGACATCGAGAAACTCAGTGCCTGTAAGCTCCCACGATTGCAACAGCTTTTCCATTTTTTCCACTGAATATTCGTATAGCGTTGGCACAAAAAAAACCTGTCGAAATATGCGAACGCACCTCCGTCTCCACTGAACGTTGGCGACCGACTGAAGCAATCGGGTCGACTGCGCCGAAGCGCGAGCCGCGCGCATGCGCACAAGCCAATCATTGCGCGGGAAAACTTGTACGGTTAAATCAACGATAGCGTGTAATTAGAAGAACTAATCAGAAGTCCCGGTCAACTAAACAGAACAGTTCCTTTGAGAGTTGTACGAGTAATTCGTTTGTAGCAAATAATCTATTTTTGAATGGTCAAAATACCGGTACAGTCGACACAGCATATATTCAAAAATTATGCTTTTTTTTTGTTGGTGAATCGTAGTTCCTGTGGCTTGAGGGCGATGAGCTGAAGTCTAACAAATATTTGATGATTGGGACGACCGTATCTGTTAAATCAACTAGTACTCATGTTACACTAATAGAGACTAGTGTAACATGAGTACGAATTGGTTTAACTGATGCGGTAGTCCCAATAAACAAATATTTATTTCACTTCGGCTCATTGCCTCATCGCCGCTAAGTCCAGTCGAATGAATACTTGATTATGCTGAAAATCAATATATGTTTGAGAAGTTAGCAGGTTTGGTCAGTCGAAACAAATACGCAATTATTAAACATTGTAGTTAATACATAAAAAATGTTATATGTCAAAGTGAGTGCGACATTAAGTCAACCTATTCATTAGTGGTAGACACGAAATATATCATTGGACGACCGTCATGGATTGACTGAAAATGTTGTTCCTGTTAATCATTTCGTGTATCAACTGGACATGTTTTCTGCTGGCATTAAATAAGTGGGTATGTCATACGACCACTTCTGTTCAGTTGAAAGTGATTGTATTGATCTGGATGCAGCCGAGCAAATACTTTAGTCGGCTTCAGCGATGGTTTATTGCAATAGATTGAATAATTTCGTTGAAACAATTAATTTGTATCGACAGTACAATTGCATGAGTCAAAGAAATACGTTTGTAGGGACAACATAACGGTAAGAGTACCGCCAGTGCAAATCAATGCATATGTTAATTGACACATCCGTTTCCTTGATTAAAACAAACTGCGAGTCGTAACATTAGAAGAATCGGAAATTGGTTGGGCGCATTGCATTTTATGTTATACCTACGAACGTATTTCTTTAACTCATTCAATTATATTCTTGATACAAATTAATAGTTTCAACGAAATTATTCAATCTCTCGTAATAAACCATCGGTTAATCGGAATAAAGCATTTGCTCGGCTGCATCCAGATCAATACAAACAGTTTCAACTGAACAGAGGCGGTCGTATGACATACCCACTTATTTAATTCGAGCAGAAAACATTTTCAGTTGACACACGAAATGATTAATAGGAACAACATTTTCAGTCAATCCGTGACGGTCATCCAATGATATATTGCGGGTTTACCACTAATAAATCGGTTGATTTAATGTCGTCCTTACTTCGACATATAACATTTTTTATGTATTAACTACAATACGTAATAAATGAGTATTCGTTTCGAGTAACCAAGCCTGCCAACTTCTCAAACAAATAATGATATTTAGCACAATCAAATATTCATTTGACTGGACTTAGCACGCATAAATGGGTTCGACAATGTTTTCAAATGTATACAATAATTGTAACGATCAATTATTATTCGGAGCAATGAAACTATTTCGGTATTTCAAATTAAGCGACATGGTCAACAGATTCGGTCCGCTCAAAATGCTTATTTTAGTTGGTTCCATCGTGATTTTCTTCTGTCAAATGCTATTTTGTTAAAATGACTAAATTTTTCGTCAACTAAATGTATTTGTTTGGATCAACAAATTTTTTTTCTCCGTGCAGTGCAGCACAATAGTTCTGCTGTCGATTCCATTGATCTATCGAATGTTGCGGACACAAAAGCCGTCGGAGACGAAGATACGAATGTCAATTGGTTAAATATCAGTGACTACAATAATTCGAGTGCCGTCGGTATATCCCAGATAGAGTTCCCAAGCACATCTTTAGCGCATGATATTCAAGGTGTAGAGAAGATACCCAGGTGCGGTTTTAGAGCCGGGCTGACGTTGGACCAACTGTGACCACCTGAGTTACAAAGTCGACCTGACTCTGGTCGCCAATGTAGGTCCGACTACCAGTTAACGTTGGGATGATAACATCGGCCCTACGTTATCAAACGACGTTGCCCCAATGTTGGCTGCCGATGTCCAGCCAACGTTGAAATGTAAATATTAATACGCAATAAAACTTTTAAGTGCTTTTTTTGTCACCCTACAATTGCTTTTTTGTAGTTTTTTATCTTCACATATTGGAAACGTCATAATACTTTTTTTAGTCGGTAATGGGGGCTGGAACCCGGGACCCCGGGCCTACTAGTCCACACTCTTACGCACTCGGCCATGCTCACCTTGAAGATTTTTGTTTCGAATCTTATATAAAAGCAGCATGTCTACTGCATCTCTATCTAACATTAACTTAACAATTCCTTCAAATTGTCTCAGTTTTATTATTTCACCTTTGTACTCACACTTTAATTAATAATGTTGATGAAACTTAGGCTGTCTGCACTACAGTACTGTAGACAAAACTATAATAAAGGAATCTGAAATAATAAAAAAGGATTCAGCAGTCGCGCAAATTAAAAAAAAAATTGCATTGTTTATAAATATTTGGTGTTGGGCGTTGGCTGAACGTCGCTAGCGGGTACTGGGCTAAAATCGTTCAACGTCGTGAGCGAATGTCTATTTGATACCGCCGAACACGCATCACAGAACTACGATACGCCAGCGTCGGCTCAACTTTGGTAAGCAGCGTTTTGCCAACTATTGAGCCCAACGTTTGAGTGATTGTCAATCGACAGTTTGGCCAATGTTGGGCATTCGTCGAGATCAGATCATCGGCTGCCAATCTGATGCCGACTAAAAGCTGATCGACGGCCATACTCGGAGCATCGGCCATCCGCTCCTGGGATAGTCGACGAAAGAGAAGTACCGACGAAAGAGTCCGAGATAAAGATTGTGCTCATGAATAGCGTAAAAGTCGAAAAACTTGATGGAAATGTGCAGTCGGTGGTATTCGATAAACCTATTCCTGCTCCTTATCAATCAGAAAAAACGGATGGCTAGTCGTGAAGGTACCAATCCGACTGTATCATGATGGGTGGAATCTCCGTGCCAAAGAAGAAACTGAAGGACGTTGACGAAAGTAAGCTTTCAGTTAGTCAGTGAATTGATGACAATTTTATACACGCGAGAAGAAATAGCAACTTCTTCATTGATTGGTCGAATCAATGGAGAAGTTCGTATCTCGCTCAAATATTCTTTAAGAATCGAGATGTAAAGGAAATACGTGAAAAAAATTGCTTGACCCAGCGCGCTGCAAAGTTATTGAAGGTATTCAATGCTTTCAGAGTACGGGGTGGAATGATTTCCTGGGGTGTGGGTGAAGAAAGACATAATACCCGTGATGCAATCAAAGCTCAAATACGCAGCTAAAAAAGTCCTCGGCGTGGCCTTTAAAAAGCAAAAAAGCCAGGCACAAGTGAAGAGAACTGAAAACGGAATTCAGTCATCATATTCTTTTACTCAAAACATCGTATAAACTTACATCGGATTACAAGTCTAATTTAAAAATCACACTAACTTTAATTAATAATAGTTTCGAGATAAGTACTCTGCGATTTGAACGGGTTTAAATTCTTGTTAAAAGTTTGTAGCAGAGTTTACCATGTTATCTCTTTAATAAATATATCTGAGTAATAAAAATGCTGAGGTTAAGAAATTATTTCTCTGGCTCGCTAAGAAATAGAATGCAGAATACCATTAATTTTCACATTAGTTGAATGGTATTCTTATACTTTATGTATTCCTATTCGCGATACGTGACTATTCGCGTTCGGTAAGTAGGATAAGAATACCATTCGACATACGGGAAAAGTAATGGTAATCATTGAACGGGAATTAATCTCATTCCGCGAATGGGAATGCTAGCGGAATAAAAATACCATATAACGAATAGGAAACTGAATGGTATATTAAATGGTATATTAAATTAAATTACAAGTGGGAATGATACCATTGGGAAAACCCCATTGAATTACTTTTAACGGATAGTTCATGGTAATCAATCAGATTTTTAATGGTAATAAATGGGAGACTTCGCTAAGGTTTAAGGCACAATTATAATTTTTAGTCTTGGTGCCAGTTTTGCCCCCTATTTATATTTTCCCTATTTATATATATTTTTTGTAACACGTACACAAAAAGTCCCGCATTTCGTGCCGATAAAATGTGGCGAAAGTGGCGTTTTCTAGCAGAGGATGCGCGAAAAATGCTGTAGATACTATTTTACACGCTAGTTTCTTTTTCACACACTTTTTTTCAGACTCTAGCTACTTTTGCGCACACTTTTTTCACACTTTAGTCACTTTTTTACCACTGTAGCTACTTTCGCGCACACTTATCTAGCACTGTAGCTATTTTCTCGCACGCACTTTACAGGCACTGTAGCTATTTTCCCGCACGCACTTTGCAGGCACGAAAAGCGGTGGGCAGGTACTTGGGCAGGTAGTGGGGTATCGGAAATACGCGGTCGTGCCTAATTGGATTGGCTCCCGAGGAACGGAGAAACGCGGTCGTGTACTGTAGCTTCCTAACAATGTTCCTTCATTAGGAGAGCTTCTTCTATCAGAAAGCATTTTCTGTATTTTTGGCTTCCTCGTAGAGGAAGCTTCGCGAATAAAGGGACATCGTTAGGAAGCCATATGAAAATTTGAATTTGCAACTTTTATGAGAAAGGCAATACTCTCCGATTACAAATCTCGACCTTATTTTACTCGTGGAGCGATATTCAATGCAAAAAATCTTGCTGGACGTAAAATAAACATTTTCCGCAAAATTACTAAATTTCAAAATATTATAAAATCTAAATGATTCCACCAATTTCGGATAATTAAATACGAAACATTGTATAATGTTAGTTCATTTCCGTGTCAAATTTCAGCTTGACACGTCCGTGTTTACTCGAATTGGTTATTCGAGTTATTTTTAGTTATTTTTAAAAAACCTGGAAATTCCATAAAATTTGCTGGCTTCTATAGATTTCGGCCAAATTCAATACCAAAGATCTTTGATCATACACTGAGAGAAGAATCTAGTAAATATGACTATCTCACTTGAGAGATATTACCATAGTACTAACCCATGTGCGAATATCTTGCCGGAGTTATAAAAACGGCCCAAAACTGGGATAGGCCCGATTGCCAAGTCTCGTTTGCCAATTCTCGGACAGTATTGGCAAACAACATTATCAATAATGGGCCTATGCAGCTTGCCAGTACGGGGCCAAGTCCAGAGCTGCTAATATGGCACAGAACTGGGACAGTTACAGTTGCTGAATCTTATTTGCCGGCTCTGTTCCCGTACAGATGAAAAACTTCACCAAGAATGGGCCAACCTTGATTGCCAGTAGTGGACAAAGTCCCAAGCCGGCAATACAGCTCAATACTAGAACAGCCCTTGTTGCCAAGTCTTGTTCAACAACCAGGGCCTAGTCCTGATGAACAACTTCATCAAGAGTTGGCCATCGCTAATAGACCGTATTAGATAAAATCCTTTTTTAGATCAAATTTTATATCCATCATAGTACTGGGCATGTACTGTTTGCCAGAGTTGAACCAACGCTTTCTCAATAATATCAAAGTATGAAAAGTTTGTCCGTGTCGTCACGAATTAATCTTGGTTTGATATTTTTCTTGTGCCGTCACGCTACGGTAAAATACTGGCACTTGTTCCAGCCAAGAGTCGAACAGCCTTAAGAAAAACAATATTCAAAGACGGAAACGTCAAGACTAAACTACTAAGGTAACGCATATATCCAATACAAAACTATCCGTAACCATAAGCGATAGTAGCGTAGGGGTAAAGTACTAGGTTAGAAACTGTTAGGTCCGGGGTTCGACTTCCACCAGGGTACGAAAATTTAATTTAATAAATAATATAAAAACGTTAATTAATCATAGCGGTGATAACAAATAATATCTTTAAGAAGATCAATATATCCATGTATATTATTATTAGTATTTTTCTACATGTTTTTATTTATTGCTACTTTTTACATTGCTCTAACGTTGGGCCTACGTTGGGCTGACGTTGGTGCAGAGAATTAAACCGACTTCTAAGCCCAAGCCTCTGTTATTGGCCCAACGCCGACCCGGCTTTAAATAAACGCAAGCCCAACTTTGGCACGAGTGCCGCTCCGACGTCGGTAAACTCGATCGGGCAATGCCCTGTTGCCAATGTAGGGCCGAGGCGCCTTCAAATTAACGGACTTCAATCGTACACTTGCGTGCTAGCACACTCATAAACGTTGCACCACCATTTCTTTACATCTGTTATCATCGCTGTTCAATTCTTCACTGTTATAATTATACAGCAGCGTTTCCAACGGACTTTTATGCCCCGGTGCGCGGCAGTACGGGGTTGACTTGTTCCTAGCAATGAGAACCGTGGCTACTTCGCTGGTATACCGACGACCTTACCGATGAAGTAGCCGCGGTTCTCATTGTTAGGAACAGTTGAAACCCATATTGCCTCCCACCAGGGGGTGCGCAAATGTCATATAAGTCGAGTGAACGATTGAACATGCGTGCAATTCAGCATGTGATTACAAGCAGCGGTGTACGTTTGATCATGGAGACAGCATTTTTATGGACGATTGGAAATACGTGCATTCTGGTTGTGTAGGGGCAATGCGGTGTAGGAAAATGGTAACGTACATATTAAAGTATGCTGAAAAAGCTTCCGTGTTTTTGTTAACTATGAAATATCGACCAGTGATGCGAACTAATGCAAACAAATTTCGGTGTAACGTATTTGTATGTACTAGTGTGCCCCTGTACGATTGAGATCCGTTCATTTAATGTGTCGTGCATATGACGCGCGGAAGATGCTCAAAAGCCAACGGTCGGATATCAAGACTGGGTCGACATTGGTTTTTCCACCGCACACGTCTCGTACCGACTTCACGAATCCGGCAGAAAATTTTGCCTCGAGACTGACCCGACAGAAAAACCATCGTCGACGCTGGCCTGGTATCTGACTATTGGCTGTTGAGCATCAGCCGCGCGTCACATTTAGGAGTCGGGCCCACTATTGGCAGCTGAGCGTCTGCTGATCGACATCAACATCTAACCAGGGCTGGCCCGATGGTTAATTACTACATGGGTAATGGTGATATAAAAATTCAGGACCATTTGATGAGTCGGCATTTTATTGGTTTCGTCAGTGAACGATTTTTTGACACCAAGTTTCTTTGATGTATCAGGATTACAAAAAGATTCTTCAATCAAATTTCTACGTTGCGCAAGGGATGCATTTCGGACGATGTACCTTATCGGGTACGTTTCTCATCTGATCGAGACATTTCTTAATATATCCTTACATTTTTAAATGCCTCATTAGTGGTCGCTGCCTCAGTGTGAGAGATGGATTTTTACGTATCCTCCTCGTCAACGATGTGCTCCTTACGATATGTTCATATATTTTTGATGCCTCTAATGTCGTGTTTCGATATGGTCTTCTCGCTGAAATTCAGATCCGTCGAGTTGCGGCCGACCGTATTTTTCTCGTCAAGAAGCAGAAATCTCACGATGTTTCTCTTTTGTTTGTTCCCGTCGGAAATTTGAACTTTGGAAACATGTTCTGCTGTATTTCTCCCAGTGAGATACTGATTTGCAGAGATTTACTCGATCGTATTCTAGTCGTGAACCTGACTCTGAAATTGGCGTCATCGAACCCTTCTAGTTTTCTGTTCGGTTCGCGGCGACGCGTTACTTTCAATTTTTTTTTTCCACATTCGGATTCATATAGTTTTCCTTTTGATATTTTCCTTATCAATGAATGGAGTACTCAACAATTTTTACGCTTCTTCTCGCGGTAGATTTGAACTGAGTCGTCTTGAACCCTATTTTCCCCATTGTGAATCTGATCGTAGAGTTTCGCTTGATCAAGTCAGAAATCCGAGTTTTCGATATCTGTTCAATCGAACTTTTTAGGTTTGATTGATCTTCTTTGGTTCGCGAGGACATGTTGTGTTCTATTATTTTCTCTGGCAGTGTGATAATTGAGATAAAATATTGGCGATCCGTTCTCAATAGCGATACTAACTTTAGGAACTCGTTCGATCGAATTCACATCACAGGGTATCCGCTTTTTGGAGATGCGCTCTACCGAACTTTTCTCAACGAAACTTTGGTTCTCGTAAAAATGCTCATCCGTCTTACCGTCGTTTTTTCCGTCTCAACGTGAAGTTCCGCAAGCCACGAAATGAGTTTGCGTTTCTGTAAGAAAAATATCTTCGTTAAGTATCTATAATGAACGATATTATATTGCGCTCGGTTAGACAATTATTCAGTACGAAAGAATGAATTTTTCTTTCGAAAAATTTGTATCCTTTAAACATCGTAAAGAAAATAAGGTAATCGGACCAGTTCCCGTTATCTTCAGGGCACTACATGCGGCTTTCCGTGCACTACATGCACTACATGCACTACATGCGGCGTTTCTGTAAGAAAAATATCTTCCTTAAGTATCTATAATGAACGATATTATATTGCGCTCGGTTAGACAATTATTCAGTACGAAAGAATGAATTTTTCTTTCGAAAAATTTATATCCTTTAAACATCGTAACGAAAATAAGGTAATCGGACCAGTTCCCGTTATCTTCAGGGCACTACATGCGGCTTTCCGTTATTTATACACGGGGTGTATTGTCGGTTCGAAAGAAACTGTTTTAATATATGCATCGATCCTTCCGAATGCAATTCAGCCATTATTCAAGTTAATTCAGCGGGATCTACTTATTAAATTTCTACTTATTAAATTATCGTTGTAACAATGCCTCTCTACTGCCGGGGTTTCAATCACTTTTTAGACCTTATGCTGCAGTTCCCGTCACCTCGCAAGCCTAGTTTCCGTCACTTATGTCGCAGTTTTCGTGATGATCGTGTACCCAGTTTCCGTCACGCGTGACGCAGTATGTAGGCTTACCGCGTACCAAGTTTCTATCTTCATGTCGGCCTTTATGGTATCATGGTACAGATATTATTTTTCAATAATTTTACGGAAACCGGTGAGTTGGTCTGGAGGTTAATATGCTCGTCTCTAAACCAGACTATCGGTAGGTCGAGGGTTCGATGCCCGCTGCCGTCGTTTCGTGGAGAAATAAAAATATGGGCGGGACATAGCTCCAGATATATGCTTGTCTGTCACAGGTATATAGCTGTAGTCCATGTTTACATTCTCGGCGTAACTCAACGTAGCTCCGGTGCCGTGAAGCGAATCTGAGACCGACTGTATAGGCGTAAAGTTTTCTGCAGTTTCCCTATGCCTTTACTCGTAAAACTATGGCGAATGCGATACAGGGGGGAAGTCGGCTGCAGCCGCAAAAAATGGGGGAACTGCCTCGGTGCGTAAGGACAAATATAATTCTAGAAATTGACCAAAAAATAAGTACACTGAGAGAAGGATCTAATAGAAATTACCATAAACCTGGTAAAAAACGACAGAACTATCAGGTATACGGGCGCTACAACGACATTGTGGTAAACATTCGTATTAAATTTGACAAATTCTCCTAGAAAATATGGTAATTTTCACTATCGCAGATATTACCCGAATATCTCGTAATTTATGCTAGCATATAAATTCATTTTACTAGAAAATATAGTAATCGGTTGCGTCGAATCGCGAACCATTTGTATCGGGACGTGTGGAAAAAAATTTTAATGAACGTAAGTATTGACAATTATATAATAATTATACGAAAATATAATCGACCACAGCACGTAGTATAATATTATGATATAATAGTATGATTAAAAGGTTTGCGAATCGGTCCCCCGAGTGGTCGGTAAACCGTTTATAGGTTATACCGGCATATCATGTCGATACATTTTTTTTATGTAACGTACATAAAATTTTATTGACGAAATTCTCAGTTTTTATCGCCGAAAATCTCAATTTTTGTCGCCGAAATTCTTAGTTTTTTTTTTGTACTTGATTGCAGATCGAAGTTGTTGAGGAGGACGCTGGGCCGAATCGGGAGAGCGTATGGTTACTAATAATTTATTCTTCCTTTGTACATCTTAATGCATCATTAACTTTGCGTAATTGTCTTTGCAGAACCTCTACACATTCCTGTCTGATACCACGGATGGCAAATCAATTCTTGCCACCTACAAAACCAATAAGTCGCTGACGAACAGTGCGCCGAATTTATTGACAAGATTGATCATTCGATCGGAGAAGGATGCAGCATTCAATGAATTAAATGTTGTCGATGGAGAATCGAGAATCCTACTATCTTTTGAGTAAGCATAGATTCACTATTCGACACTCTTGTGCGTAGTCAGTATTCTTTTATTAGTGTTTCATCGCAGCCTTAAATTTTTTCTTACTGCGTAAACTCTCTTTCGCACTGATATTTTTACTGCGTTCTGTTGTATATTTTTTTAAAATTATTTTATCTTAGCTCCCCCCCTAGCCTAACCGTGAACCTATTCTAACACTTTCCTACCCGCACTTCGCTAACCTACTCTAATTCCGTGCGTCCGCAGCCGACTTACTTCCCCCTAACTGTACCGCATTCACCGAGGACACAGGGAAACTGCGGAAAACCCATGTCGGTACAGCTGGCGATATTCTACTGATCCTCCGGTATTTCTGCACTTGAGTAAAGTGCAGAAACACCTAAGTTTCAGAAGAAAGCGCCTCCCGCTCACCGGTCGAAGCGCCAGCTAGCGCACGACTAAGCGGTCACCCATCCAAGCACTGACCGCGAACGATTGTGCTTGACTTGGGAGACCACCGGAGCCGTGCGCCAACCGCGCATCCACCGCTGTCGGTCCGCGTTCTGTTGTATTTGATCGAACTGAGTTTTTCTCTACTAATCTTGTTAGGCCCTCCTACATTTTTTAGACTGTGTTAACAATCTTAGTCATATTATTGTTACTAAAGTTGCGATTAAAGCCAATATTTTTTCACTATCATCATTTACGCGGTATTAGAAATAAGAAGGTGCGAAGCATGATGATAGTTCAAAAATATTGACTTTAATCTCAACTTTAGTAACAAGAATATCAGTAAGATTGTTAACATACTCTAAAAAATGTAGGTGTGTGTAGCAAGATTAGTAGAGAAAAACTCAGTTCAATCAAGTACAACAGAACGTAGTAAAAATGTAAGTGCAAAAGAGAGTTTACGCAGTAAGAAAAAATTTAAGGCTACGATGAACACTAGTAAAAGAATATTGACTATGCACAAGACTGTCGAGTAGTGAATCTATGCATTTATGAATATTATTTATTTTTATACTTTTGGCGCTTGAACTTTCTGGTATAAATGTTATCCACCTTGTACTCTTGAGCGACGGATATAATTATATCGTAAAACATTATTTTTAGAACGTAGTTTATACGGGTTCAGATCGTTGAAATAAATAAAAATATTCTAAAATACATTGATTCATTTATATGCCGTCCACAAAACTACATATTAATTGAATTTCATTTCATCTATGTAAAACTTTAATAGCGAAGTTAGTATAAGCAGCCAGAAACGCAAAATTTTGCCAACCTGCCCTCTGGAAAAAATTACCATATGGCTTGCGTAAAAGTTGCTATGATCCCAGTGAAAATTTCATATATCGACGGTGGTGGCGCTGCTGTACTATGTTGCCTGGGCGAAATTTACCATATGAAAAAAACATTTGTAAAAAAAAAGTACAAAAAAAATGAAGCCGAAAAAAAATCTTACAAAAAGATTTAAATAATTAATGATAAAATATAAATGTTCACAGAAGCTCCCTCTTTTCCATCGATATTTTCAATAATAATAATAATAATGATGATGATAATAATAATAATGATAATAAAAGTCGGGAGACGTCTCCGGCCGTGTCACATAGGGACTTGGTAGGTGCACTTGCAAAACGTTTGTGACAAGGCCGGAGACGTCTCCCGACTTTTATTATCATTATTATTATTATCATCATCATCATCATTATTATTATTATTATTGAAAATATCGATGGAAAAGAGGGAGCTTCTGTGAACATTTATATTTTATCATTAATTATTTAAATTTTTTTGTAAGTTTTATTTTTCGGTTTCATTTTTTTTGCATTTTTTTTTACAAATGTTTTTTTTTAATGAATAATAACTAATTTACAGTCGGGAGTTTTTAAAAATTTTTATTTCATACTTTTTGAAAGTCACTATTATGTAATATCAAACCATCACATCCGTTACCATCTAAAACTGATTCTTCTTCGTAAGCTTGACTTGAATATCCTAATTTTATTAAATACGTAATAACAGTCTATTTGCAATATCTACGCACGCCCCAAAACATTAATATTTTATTCAGATCTAGTGTGCTGCTCTGAAAGAAGTTTTCTGACTTCTACGGAGGGACTCGAATGGTCCTGCCATTATTTGCACTGTCTACGTAGGCTGCGAAGACTTTAAAAATCATACTGGGCTAGTGCGCAGTATTGAATAAAAAAATCTTGACATAGAGATACAATATTTAGAAAATTATATCGGAGAGGACGAACAAATAGAAAATTGTATCAGATAGGAACGACACATCAAAAATTTCATAGAAGAAGAATGACACAGAAAATTCTATTGCTGGCATATATCAGATAGGTACACCACATAAAAAAAAAATAGTATTCCAGAGGAACGACACAGACAAAATTTCATCGAAGAAGAAAGACACATAGAAAATTATATTGCTGGCATATATCACTTTGCAAATATGACGTTACACTACAGTAATCGAGTTAAAACTATATAATTAATCTCGATAAAACAAAAAATTATAAATTATTAGGTGCATAATTTATGATAATTTTTTATTATTAATGTGTTCGGTGATTATTGCACCAGATATTATAGACACGGCATCGCATACATTTTTTCACACACTAATCGCGCACTAAACACCGACAACGTAAAAAAAAACGCGGATAGAAAATGCTACGATTATAAATAAATAACAATTCCAGGCTTCTCACGGGGCATTGGAAACTCGGCACAATCTCGGCTGCAGCGTGAAGTATCTTCTTCTTCTTCTTCCTTCCTTTAATGGCTACCGCCCTCTCGTGAGAGCATGTCCCTGCTTAGAAAATCCTATAGATACTGATTGAAACCGATTGTAACCCATAGGATTTCTATCGGAATGAATAGTCTTAATCGGAGAGCAATTTGCGCTCCCATTAGAAATGAATAGGTATCAGTAGGATTGAATTGGCACGTGATATCAATCGGAACGTATCGTTATTATCCGATAAAATTGGCTTCCCGATAGGAAATATTATTTTTCGACGACGTATTGGTTTGAATGAGTTTTTTGTCCTGGTAATATCCCATAGAATGCTCACTTTCCCATTGAAATAACGAATCGGATTGTATAGGAAATTCCCCCATTTTAGTTTTATACAAGATTTAATCGGAAAGTACCGTTGAAAAGTGGCTCTATATCGAGCTTATGGGATTGAAATGGGTTGTATTGTTTGATCATATATTGGGATCTATCGGTAAGTATAATGTTTCTATGCGAATGTCTTGTCCCGTCAAACAACCGGATTCAATGTGTTTCTTTCCGATAAACTGTCAACTGGAATGAATCAGGTATCGTTGACTGACCTCGATGACTGAATCTCTATAGCTATTAACAGGATTTAGCAGGATATTAACAGGATTATCCCGGGTCGCGATTAATCGGAATGAATCGGCAAGAGTTGATCAATTTCGTCATCGTTTCTTTCGGAATGAATAAGAAACGGCAACTACAGTTGAGCTAGAACGCAATAGGCAATCTGCCTATGATCACAATACTTAACTACAGACTTTGAATAGGAATGAATAGGGGTTGATGAATCATTCTTTAATTAATACTTCTATGGGAATGCATCGTCCGGCCAAACAATCGGATTCAATGTATTTTTGTAAGTAAACTGTCTACTGGAATGAATCAGCCAATGTCGACGGTCCTCTGCGGCTGAATCTTTATAGCTATTAATAGGAAATGGTGTATTGCACTCATGACGCGATCAATCGGAATGAATCGGCGAGAGATTGTCAATTTCGTTATCACAAATTAATAAGAAACGGCAACTTATAGTTGAGCTAGAACGCAATAGGTATCAATCTGCCTATCATCATAATGCTCAGCTACAGAGTTTAAATAGGAACGAACAGGAGTTGATGAATCATTCTTTAATTAGAATCAATCGGAATGTGCAATTCATTATATATATTGATTGCATATACATACATATGAGAAACAAATCAATCGGTGTACATTGATATTGACCTATTTGACTTACAACGATTTGAATTTTACAACAATATATGGGAATACATTGCCCGGTCGAACAATCGGAATCAAATGTTTTGTTTTTGCGATCTGTCAATAGGAATAAATGAGCAAACGTTGACCGATCGCATCAACGGAATTGCACTGTCAGTGTATATGAAATTGTGTATTTCTCCCAATTCGTATTAATCGGAAATGACCGGGAAACGGCAAATTAAATTAAAACTACAATCAATATTTTTATTACTCGTCACAATACAAACAAGTTTGTATCGGAAGAAATAGAAAGTAATAAATTGTCCTTTAATCGGAATTAATGTAAATTGATGTTTATAGAATATAATGAGGCATTCTATCTCAATTCGAACGGTCAAAAACTCGACCAATTCCAAAAAATCGTAATTTTACCACAATTCGTAATTATTAAAAGAAATGTTTGTAATTTTTTCAGAATTTTTAGATCATTTTTTTTAGGATATGCCAAACGGGTAATTTTTTTTGTTAAAACCGCTGTATCTTTGAAAGTTTTAGGTCTACAAAAAAAAATGTTCAAAGAATAAAAGATGGAGTTTTGAATGAACTTTCCGAATGTGTTTATTATTGGAAAAGGTGCTTTTAGATGGAAAATAGACTACAATATTTTTTTCGGTCAACAAAAATCGAGTTTGACAAATTTAAAAAAACGATCCGATAATTCTGAAAAAATTTTTTTACATAATTATAAACTGTAGTGAAATAATGATTTTTTTGGAAGTGGTCGCATTTTTGACCGTTAGAAACGGGGTGGAATGCCGCGTATGTATGCTTGCAACCTATCAGAAACGTATCTATAGAGGTAGATTGGTACTGGCCTGTATTGACCGACACCAAATAAAAAATAGCAACCATTTTTAACATTTCAATTTTTTGATAATTACAACCTATACATACTCAAAGCTTGTACAAAATTCCGTTCTATTGGATGCTTTTACGGGTTGGCAAGTTTTACGACTAGTTACGACTAGTTACGGGTTGGCAAGTTTTTTTCGCGAAGTTCTTCTTGATACAATTCCGATAATTCCGATTTCCGTGCAGCTCAGGCAGTTCCCATTCATAGCAATAGAATTCACCAGTTTCTTCCTGTAGGTTCCTATCAAGAGACGCGGTAGCGTCTCGACGCCAAGTACTTAAAAAAATAATTTTTTTTAGCGTGTTGACGAGACGCTACCAATCAAGAGACGCGGTAGCGTCTCGACGCCAAGTACTTAAAAAAAGATTTTTTTTTTTAAGCAAGTTGACGAGACGGTACCAAGTATATATACTCCAAAATGCCGGAAGTGGATTCTTGCTTCTCGATTTTCTCGGAAACGAAGCAGCAGATCTGAATTCGGACGACACTTTTTTATATATATAGGACACAAGCTTTTCAAGGCGCCCTGTTCCGATTATAACTTTGCGGTAGATGCCGAGATATGGGCATCGGGTACCTCTCGAGATCCGAAAATATTATAAAAGTGTCCTGTGATGTGATGTGATGTGAGTCCTCGCGTCTATTGCGCATGCGCCTCGCGTCTACTGCGCATGCGTTCGCCATATCAGCTGGCTCGTCTTTCGACTGCTGTGCTGTGTTCAGGATTCTATCGCGCCTCTGAAGTAGTCGGATATTGCCTGATAGGAAACTTTTTGTTGAAAAATTGTTTTTCTGTAAGCGATTAAAACAGTGATTCGTGTAATTAAGCGATTAAAGCAGTGATTATTTGTGTAACATGAAACGCGGTAGCATCTCGACGTTTATTATTATGTAGATACAGGAGTAATTCGTGTAAACAAAAATAAAATGTCTTTTAAACATACCTAGTATTTTCTTTTTATTCATAATTGTTAATTATTTTTATATTCTTTTGATTCTGTGTTGAACGTGTAAAGTTAATTTTTCCTCGATCTTTTTATGACGAGTGATGCCCACTTGCACACAAACCGATTGGACACAACAAGATTGGACACAAGGCCAATTGAACACACCAAGATTGGAGACAAGAACAATTGGACACATGCCAAATTTAACATCGTTAGCAGTGGACACAGATCCAATTCGACACACCTGTATTGGACACAGTCTGAATTGGACACAGAAGGATTGGATACATCCCCACTTGGACACAGAAGGATTGGATACATCCCCACTTGGACACAGAAGGATTGGATACATCCCCACTTGGACACAGCAGAATTAGACACATACGCTAAATAGTATGCACACAATGAGATTGGACACGTGATGATTGGACACTGGCCCTATTGGACACAGAAGGATTGGGCAAACTGTTACTCTGGCCTGGTAATATTGGACACAGACCCAATTGGACACAGAAGGATTAGACACAGATCCGATTGGACACAGAAGGATTGGACACATAATTACGGTGGCCTGGTAATATTGGACACAGAACTAATTAGACACAGTCGGATTGGACACGGAACCAATTAGACACATGAGGATTGGACGGACTGCTCAGTGCATTGAGCAGCAGAACCAATTAGACACAGGAGGATTGGACACAGATCCAATTGGACACATGGCGTGGTACAACAAGCCGCAGAACCAATTGAACATATGATTGGACACATGGCAAAGTACACCAAGTAGTAGAACCGATTGGGCACATGAAGATTGGATACATGACGCTGAGCGATGAGCAACAGAACTTCCTTGTAAGTTTTCAATTTGTATTGAAAACTTACAAGGAATTAAACAAGTCGTATATTATAGTTTGCGAAAGTGCATGAACGTAGTATCACGATTGACATACAGATGGCTCTGCATCGTGCCCTACACTACGTTCATGCTGTAGCACACCGAAGCGTTTATGTCAATATCATATTCCTGCATGATTTGACGCATATGTGTAGCATATTACTAATGCTAAGTCGGAACTGAAAAATTGTCTAGTTCTGTTGGTTAAACAGTTAAAGCAGGTTAAAAAGAAAAACAACAGCTTCAGCATCCCGTTAAGGGCTTACGCCACAGTAAACGCATAAAAACGCACGCTAATTTTGTGATTTTTATTCTCAGTAAATATACGCTTTATCGAGTTGATTTGTTTAGGGTGGAAGGAGAATATATTGAAGAACATTTAGGCATTTTTTCAGTCAATGTTATTATGTATGTTTTTTAACGGCTGGGATAAAAATTTTTTTCGAAAGTTCGTTTGCGGTTGCCCTGATTTCGACTTGTCATTTTATCTGGAGCAAACATTTTTTATTGTTTCTTAACAAATTATAAATAACGCAGTCCTTAATGAGGGGAAAAAATGGCGGTCAGTTGAAAAAAATCGATTTTTACCCGTTTTTACACTGAATAATTTAATTTTTTTTTTTACATGAAAACGTCAAGGACTAAAGAATCTAGAAGTAAATCGGTAAAAATTTAAATAAAATTCCATCATGTCGTTTTTGAGATATTAGGGCCACCGATTTTGAAAATCACATTTCGAGTAAAATGCGTTCAGGTTCGGTGACGCCGCTGCTCGAGCGCTCCGCCACTTTTCACATAATGGTGTCTAACTTTCATAATTCGTTGAATTTCGTCATAAAAATTTAGGGGAATATTCTTGACACTATAAGCTATTAGAAAATGAAAAAAAAAAAAAAAAAATAGTGTGGCGTAAGCCCTTAACTATCCATTCACTGGCTGGTCTACCCTAAATATTCATTCACTGAGAAGAAAAAATTGTTGGATTAACCAAATTCGCGGTCACATACGATATTTAATACGATATCAAAGCTGATATTTGGTTCGTAGAACTAAATCATTCTTTTATTGAACGATTATTCGCTTCCGTCGATTTAAAATATTTCGATTCAAACCAACATTTTTATTGTACTAACTAAATAACGCCTTTGAACGCGAGTGAACGCACCTTGGTTAATCCAAAAATTTTTTTTCTCACTGTTGAGATTTTGATAATGTAAACTCTCCTTTTACAATAAAACGTCTCTCTTTTCTCTTTTTTTGCAATTTTGTTAGTCGTTTTGCCGTTTTGTTAAATTCAATATATATATTGAGTATTTTAGTAACTAAATATAGTTGAATCTGTTGAATATTTTTTTATTTTTAAAACAGTTCACAGTCTTTTAAAACTTTTTATAAAACTTTTCAACACATATTACTTACTAGTAACTATAGCTTTGCAACGTAATTTGCATACGATAGGAAAGTCTCGAGAACGCTTCTCGAATTCAGGATTGAAACTTCAATATTGTATTATTGCAATTGACTTTTTTAAAAATATAACAAAGTATACTAAATAATGTTAAGTATAAACATATAATACTTTATATTTGGACGTTTTGCTTTCGTAATATCTGTACGTAATATCTATAATGCACATGTATACAAATAATATCCGATACAAATTTTTGTAATAATACTTTTGGCAATAAAACTTTTCAACCCATTGATTAACACACAATTTTAATAATTGACTTTTTTAATGTTATCACTGATATCCGACATTTAACAATGTCTATCGGTAAAAAAAACTGTATTTTTGTAGTCGCTTTGCTTTGTTCCGATATTTAACAACGTTTATCGGTAAAAAAATATATATTTTTGTGTTCGCTTTGCTTTGCTCCGATATTCAACAACGTTTATCAGTGATAAAAAATGTTATACTTGCTTCGCTTTGTTCCGATATTTATCAACGTTGATCGGTAAAAAAAAAATATATCATTGTACAGTACACGACCGCGTTTCTCCCAACCGCATAATTCCGAACGACCGCGTATTTCCGAAAATGACGACCGCGTAAGTTCAATTCAGCCCCTTCTCAAGGTCCGTTACCTGCTTGGTGGGGAAAGAAACGACTCCTTCCGTTTTGCTACCTGCGAATGAAATCGTCGCTGCTGTAATTCCGACAATTTTTGCGTATGGAAAGGGACGATGGGCAGGTACTTGGGCAGGTAGTGGGGTATCGGAAATACGCGGTCGTGCCTAATTGGATTGGCTCCCGAGGAACGGAGAAACGCGGTCGTGTGCTGTACCCTCTTTGCTTTGTTATGATATTTAACAATGTCTATCGTTAAAAAAAGCTTTATTTTGGAAGTCGCTTTGTTTGTTCGTTTTTCTGTCGTAAAATACGAATTACCTTTAAGATAAAATCACTGTGACACGTGACAAGATTTCGCGTTTGCACAAAGGACACTCTAATGGGTCTAGGTTACTCGCACAGTCTCCGCAACAGCACAGATGATTGCATGGATAGAAATGTTGATCGGCGCTGGCATTGAGGCATACGCAACAAGTGCCGCTCTTGCGAACGCTTGCGCATGTGCTAGATATATCTATCCTCGAGATACTTTGGAATGGAATATCTGGAACTAAATCGGAAGGGTTCGAGAGCCAGTATCCATAGTCATCCGCTGGTGGGTCATAGATATGTGCTAGAACAATTAAGAATTGCAACATAACGCAATGACCACAGGTTGTGTGCCTGGTCGCCTTTCGGTACAATTTCGGGAGGTGTATCTAGTATTAAATATTGCGGTAGGATTAAAATAATCAACGGGAAAAAACACATCGAACATAGCTTTAAAACAACGAGTGATAAAGACAAAATCCCTGATCCATTTAGAGAGTTGTGATTTTTGGCATTTTAAAATAGCGATGTATTTGTTTACCGATGAAATTACGGAAAACCCCAGGTGCTTATCATGTTCTGCGGTAAAAAAATACATAAGATAACGCATTCGACGCTGGAAAAAACCGTTTTTTTTGTCGTTACAGCGTGATGAACAAGCAGAAAAAACATGATAAGCGACTTGTAATTTTTTTGTTATATCGAAGGGTTCCACAAAATCAAGCTTACATATTTCAATGTATATTTTCGCGCTAAATACGAATTCAACGGCTGTTATATCGTAAACGCAAGTGGGACGTTGGCTATACGCGAAAATAACATTTTATTTTGTTTCCCTCTCGACTGAAGTTCCCTTTTTATTAATACCCTTTGAATTTCCGAGTTTTTTTGCAATTCGTCTTTTCCGACAGAAAAACGAACAAGCAAAGCGACTTCCAAAATAAAGTTTTTTTTAACGATAGACATTGTTAAATATCATAACAAAGCAAAGAGAGTACAATGATATATTTTTTTTACCGGTCAACGTTGATAAATATCGGAACAAAGCGAAGCAAGTATAACATTTTTTTTTCGCTGATAAATGTTGTTGAATATCGGAACAAAGCAAAGCGAGTACAAAAATAGTTTTTTTTTACCGATAGACATTGTTAAATGTCGGATATCAGTGATAACATTAAAAAAGTCAATTATTAAAATTGTAGTATGTGTGTTAATCAATGGGTTGAAAAGTTTTATTGCCAAAAGTATTATTACAAAAACTTGTATCGGATACTATTTGTATACATGTGCATTATAGATATTACGAAAGCAAAACGTCCAAATATAAAGTATTATATGTTTATACTTTACATTATTTAGTATACTTTGTTATATTTTTTAAAAAGTCAATTGCAATAATACACGTTAAAAGTTGAAGTTTCAATCCGCAATTCGAGAAGCGTTCTCGAGACTTTCCTATCGTATACAAATTACGTTGCAAAGCTACAGTTGCTAGTAAGTAGTAAGTGTTGAAAAGTTTAAAAAAAAGTTTACAAAAACTGTGAACTGTTTTAAAAATAAAAAAAATATTCAACAGATTCAACTATATTTAGTTACTAAAATACTCAATATATATATTGAATTTAACAAAACGGCAAAACGACTAACAAAATTGCAAAAAAAGAGAAAAGAGAGACGTTTTATTGTAAAAGGAGAGTTTACATTATCAAAATCTCAACAGTGAGAAAAAAAATTGTTGGATTAACCAAGGTGCGTTCACTCGCGTTCAAAGGCGTTATTTAGTTGGTACAATAAAAATTTTGGTTTGAATCGAAATATTTTGAATCGACTGAAGCGAAAATCGTTCAACAAAAGAATGATTTAGTTCTACGAACCAAATATCAGCTTTGAACGTATGTGACCGCGAATTTGGTTAATCCAACAATTTTTTTTTCTCAGTGAATGAATATGTAGGGTAGACCAGCCCGTGAATGGATAGTTAAGGGCTTACGCCACACTAAAATTTTAATTTTTTTTTCATTTTGTAATAGCTTATAGTGTTAAGAATATTACCCTAAATTTTTATGACGAAATTCAATGAATTACGAAAGTTAGACACCGTTATGTGGAAAGTGTCCGAGCGCTCGAGCAGCGGCGCAACCGAACCTGAACGCATTTTTCTCAAAATGTGATTTTCAAAATCGCTGGCCCTAATATCTCAAAAACGGCATGATGGATTTATATTAAAACTTTTACCGATTTACTTCTACAGATTCTTTAGTCGTTGACGTTTTCATGTTTAAAAAAAAAAAATTTAATTATTCAGTGTAAAAATGGGTAAAAATCGATTTTTTTTCAACTGACCGCCATTTTTTCCCCTCATTAAGGACTGCGTTATAGATAATTTGATAAGAAACAATTAAAAATGTTTGCTTCAGATAAAATGACAAGTCGAATTCACGGCAACCGCAAACGACCTTTCGAAAAAAATGTTATCCCACCCGTTAAAAAACATACATAATAACATTGACTGAAAAAATTCCTAAATTTTCTTCAATATATTCTCCTTCCACCCTAAAAAAATCAAATCGATAAAGCGTATATTTACTGAGAAAAAAATCACAAAATTAGCTTGCGTTTTTACGCGTTTACTGTAGCGTAAGCCCTTAAGGGGATGCTGAAGCTGTTGTTTTTCTTTTTTAACCTGCTTTAACTGTTTAACCAACAGAACTTGACAATTTTTCCGTTCCGACTTAGCATTGGTAATATGCTACACATATGCATGAAATCATGCAGGAATATGATATTGACATAAACGCTTCGGTGTGCTACAGCATGAATGTAGTGTAGGGCACGATGCAGAGCCACCTGTACGTCAATCGTGATACTACGTTCATGCACTTTCGCAAACTATAATATACGATTTGCTTGATTCCTTGTAAGTTTTCAATAAAAATTCGACTGCACACCGAAGCGTTTATGTCAATATCATATTCCTGTACCGACAGCGGTGGATGCGCGATTGGTCTGCGGCTTCGGTGGTCCCTAGAGTCAAGCTGAATCGTTCGCGGTCAGTACTTGGGTGACCGCCTAGCCGTGCACCAACTCCCAGGTAGCACAAAAAAATTAGTTACCAGAAAGTGATCTAAATGTTTTATATATGTCCGTCCGGATGGTAACTATAAGCTATCCTATGTTCAAAAGTTAACTTTTTGGATGGGAGGTAACTTTCGGATACCGTCCAGACGGTCATATGTAACCCATTTAGATCACTTTCTGATAAGTAATTTTTTTGTGATACCTGCGCTGCGGTGCATTGGAACTGTTGAGCGCGAGGTTTAATTCTGAGGATTGGTGTTCGTACTCGAAGTATCGAATACGAACATCAAAACTCGGTTGGAATGACCGACTGTATCGATGCAGGTTTTCTGCAGTTTTCCTGTGTCCTCGTGCAAATGCGATACAGAAGGGGGAAAGGGCGGGGAGTGGATGCAGACGCACATCTACAAGCGAAAGTTGAAGCCTTCAATCAAATGAGGAAAGGCGGCTTGATGGCAGAAAATTAGCCAGAGCAATGAGGGGAACTTGAGGGAAAAAAACATTCATGCCGTTGTCATCGGCACTGATCACCTGTCGCACGTCGATAGACTAAGTGAACGCAGTTTACACTATGCGTGATTATGTTTTGTGTGAACAACTTTCCGACGGCAAAATCGGCATGCACCCTCTTTTGACGTATGCGAGATCTAGAATTTTTATATCCTATAGAACGGATCTGTTGACATTTCCGCGGCCATGTTGGTTTTCGTGACAAATTGTAATGTTCGATTTGCTTTATTTCTCGGAAGATTTCAACCGAAATTCGAGTGCGCGCCGAATCTTTTATGTTATTAATACAGTCCTGTAAGGTTTGAAGCATACCCGTCGCTTAGTAACGACATATCGTGTAAATGAAAAAATGTCCTATTTCGGTCGGTAAAACAGGAAGATCCAGCATTCCCCGAAGCAGACGAAAAAGCCAGTAAATAGACGTTTTTATGCACGTGCTTTTATGAAAAGTATCCATTTCCTGGTCCTGTCCATAAAAAAACAATGTCCCGGTAAATTCACAACACTAATGTGTCCAATGCTCCTGTGTCCAATCGATTCTGCTACTCATTATACTGCGCCATGTGTCCAATTAGTTCGGCTGCTCATCGTATGTTTCCTATTCTCACGTTTACAATTTGTCCTGCTACCCATTGCACTGGACCATGGGTCCAATTGGTTCTGCTGCATATTGCACTGAGCCATATATGTCCAATACTTCTATATCTAATTGATTTTGCTGCTCATTTGACGTTGTCATGTGTCCAATACTCATCTGTCCAATTAGATCCATCCAATAGTCAAGTGATCAATCGGATCTGTGTCCAACATTCATGTGTCCAATTGGATCTATCCAATACTCACCAGTCTAATGGGTTTTGTGTTCAATCTCCGTGCGTCCAACTGGATCTGTGTCCAATCTTCCTGTGTCCAATTGGTTCTGTTGCTCATCGCTCTGCGTCATGGGTCCTATCTTCATGTGCCCAATCGGTTCTACTACTTGGTGTACTTTGCCATGTGTCCAATCATCATATGTTCAATTGGTTCTGCGGCTTGTTGTACTGCGCCATGTGTCCAATTAGATCTGTGTCTAATCCTCCTGTGTCCAATTGGTTCTGTGTCCAATTGGTTCAGTGTCCAATCTTCCTGTGTCCAATTGGTTCTGTGTCCAATCTTCCTGTGCCCAATTGGTTCTGTTGCTCATCGCTCAGCGTCATGTGTCCAATCTTCATGTGCCCAATCGGTTCTACTACTTGGTGTACTTTGCCATCTGTCCAATCATCATATGTTCAATTAGTTCTGCGGCTTCTTGTACTACGCCATGTGTCCAATTGGATCTGTGTCCAATCCTCCTGTGTCTAATTGGTTCTACTGCTCAATGCACTGAGCAGTGTGTCCAATCCTCATGTGTCCAATTGGTTCCGCGTCCAATCCGACTGTGTCTAATTGGTTCTGTGTCCAATATTACCAGGCCACCGTAATGATGTGTCCAATCCTTCTGTGTCCAATCGGATCTGTGTCTAATCCTTCTGTGTCCAATTGGGTCTGTGTCCAATATTACCAGGCCAGAGTAACAGTGTGCCCAATCCTTCTGTGTCCAATAGGGCCTGTGTCCAATCATCATGTGTCCAATCTTATTGTGTGCATACTATTTAGCGTATGTGTCTAATTCTGCTGTGTCCAAGTGGGGATGTATCCAATCCTTCTGTGTCCAATTCAGTCTGTGTCCAATCTTACTGTGTCCGATGGGTTCGATAGCTCGATAACATTAGTCGTGTGTCTAATGTACCTGTGTCCAATTGGTTCTGTGTCCAATGTTGATGTGTCCAATAGCATCTGTGTCCAATGCTGTAATGTCCTGTTAGCCATGTGTCCAATACAGGTGTGTCCAATTGGATCTGTGTCCAATGCTAACGATGTTAAATTTGGCATGTGTCCAATATCTTGGGTCCAATCGCTGTGTGTCCAATCGGTTTGTGTGCAAGTGGGTCCCTCCCTTTATGACTAACCTATCTTTCAAGTTTCGTTTTATTTTTGCTTTTGAAATATATAATAAAATGTTACACAAATATATTTGTCAGGAAGATGGTTCAACTTTTTTTAAATGGAATCTATGGTCCGTGAGAAAAATGTGCACTTATTTACATATACCCAAACCGAGGAATAAATCTTTTCCTGACAGAGCTGGCATTCTATTTGAGACATTTTCCCCTGTCGATGCATAATTAAAGGCTCGCAGTGAAAATTTATAATATATTATATATATCATTTTTAAATATAGTGGTGAAAGGCATCGCCAGCTCCACATACAGATGCCATCGATGCTCTAGAACTTCAGAGGCACTGCGTCAGCACCAAAAGATGTCTTTATCCATCATGCGAGAGAGATAAGTTTTTTTTCAGCTACGCATGATGAAAACCACCTCCTGGTCCTAACGCAGTTGCCTTCGAAGAACCAGAGCATCAAGAGCAGGTACTCAAGATGTCGAAGGTGCCTTTCATCAGCATAAAATGTTACACGAATATATTTTACAGGATGATGATTCTCTTTATTCACCGTCGGTAATAATCAACCAAACTACATGACTGGATGTCAAAAATAGGTGAAATGAAAGCAAAAAATACTTTTTTGAAAAAAAGTAAAAAGGTACGCCAAGTACTTAAAAATTGTATTCTCGTTCAGAAAATGTTTATCAAAAAAACCTCTTAAAAATAAAAAAATTTGCCAAAACAGATGTTTATCAAAATAGTCTCCTAACAAAAAAATTCTTCCAAAAAGACGTTCATCAAAGTAATTAAAAAAAAATATGTGGATCGAAATCTCAAAAAAAAAATCGAAAAAATCAAATCAAAGTAGCCAAGCAGTAGTACATACAAAAAATTCTTCAAAAAATATGTTTATCAAAACAATCTAAAAAAAACATGATGCCAAAAATCTTGACAAAAAAAAACTTGGCGTGCCAGTTTTTTTTCACAATTACAGTTACTGCAGTTATTGCAGTTACTTTCCCTCTCCCTTGATTATTTGAATGAACCATGTACGACAGCTATTGTAAAAAAAAACTGGCACGCCAAGTTCTTTTTTGTCAAGATTTTTGCATCTTGTTTTTTTTAGATTGTTTTGATAAACATTTTTTTTGAAGAATTTTTTGTATGTACTACTGTTTGGGTACTTTGATTTGATTTTTTCGATTTTTTTTTTTGAGATTTCGTTACAGATATTTTTTTTTAATTTTAAATATTGCTACTGATAAGATCCGATTGACGAGAACGGCAGAATATTCCCATTGATACCGATTCATGGGTTACGATAGGTTACTGTAAATTCCCATTGCACGGGATTGTCGTCTATGGGAAAATATTCGTATGATTCCGATTTAAATTTAGCGCAGACAATTCCCATTCAGAGCAATAGACTTCACCAGTTTCTTCCTGTAGGTTCCTATTAAATATTGCTACTGATACCGGTTGGCGCCGGTAAGATCCGATTGACGTAAATGGCTGAATATTCCCATTGATACCAATTCAAGAATTTACCATACCATTAATATAATTTCCGATTGAACTTCATTACTTCCGATTAAATACCAATAGGATAAGTCCATGTAAAACCGAATACGGAGCAGCAGTCTACAGTCGATTCATTCGTCCAGGTACGTAGTATTACCTATTTATTCCCATTGAGTACAAGAATGGTTATGAATTGGAAATACCCCTGAGAAAAAACTCATTCATACCGATTCATTTTTTTTTTTATTGGTTTTAATAGGATTTTCTAAGCAGGGACGTGCCACTTCTATTGTATAGAGTTGTGAGTTTTCTTCTTTTTATGCAGTTGGTATGATAGAAAGCAGGGATATTTGGGGAACTGGTGAGCCCCTGGCAAATTTTAACCTTAGATTATGATAACAACTAACTAATAATATATAACTATTAAAAAAAAAAAAAATTAAACCACTATTTTATTGTGAGTAAAAAATTCGCACAGTGGAATAATTTTCTTGGTATCTAAAGTTAAAAAGAATTTTGTTATATCTGAATCAATTACAATATTTAGTTTTTTTTATTTATTATAGGCATCATTTTTAATCTTTGTTCATTGAGAATTGGACAATGCCAGAAAATATGATTAATGTCACATATATCATGACCGCACTCGCAAGTTTGTACCGATACAATATTTTACTGAACAGATGAGCAGGGGTCAAAGTGTGCCCCGTATTTTCACCCTGTAATTTTATAAAGAGATCAGAACGTTCTATAATAGACTTTTTGAACAAGGCGTTGAGGTCACCTGCCTCACATTACTGTTATTATTCAATCCTAAAGACCTTGCATAAATCGCTGCTCTATCTACAATTTCATTGCCAACTATTCCGACATGCGCAGGTATCCAAGCCAGCGTAATATATCTGCCTTGTTGTTTGAGAATTACAATTTGTTGTTTAATTTGTAATGCTATAGGGTAGATTCTTGAGTTTACCCCAATATTAGCTAATGTAATAACAGAAGATAGCGAATCAGTACAAATAATGGCTTCTTGACAGTTATTAGTTTGAATTACTAATACAGCATTTAAGATTGCATACAGTTCCGCCGCGAAAATAGGACAGTGATCGATCATACGAAAATACTGGACCAGCGCAAGCGCCGAACAGTACACAGCGGCTCCCACTCTGTCCGGCGTACTTGTTCTGGGTCCGTCAGTAAAAAAAAACAGTGGCTCGGGGAAAGAGACTCTCAATTTTAGCATTAAAAATTCCGTTTGAAGAAAGAAGATTCTCAGCGTTTTTTAATTCGTTACCGATCTATTTTTATCGGTTAGCCAAGTTTCAGTGAGACAGACAATATCGAAATCAAGAATACATTTTTGAACATCCAGTAGTTTACCTAAAACACTCCTGCAATTCCATTGCGCAATCTCCAAAAAAAAAAAAAAAAAAAAAAAAAAACACGTCTGATTAGCCATAAGTTAATTGCGAATTGATAAATTGCTCCCCCGAAGCAATTATCGATTCCACGATTTCGTTTGATCCTGGGAATCTCTTTCTCAGTTCACGGCATAGGTTGTAATTATAAACTCTCAACAGTCTTGATACTTCTACTGCTACCAAAGCGGTTAAATCGATAGTATTACCGTTGGATTTGGACGATTTCCGAGACGAGCTTGTAGAAAAAGCGTCGTCCCGCTCTATAAGAGTTTCATCAACCATATCAACATCGCTATTGTCCTCCCTATTATTCAGTGAGTCTATTATCTCGTCGACCGTCTGTGATGTACGATCGAACTCGGACAATTGGTTCGGTTTGTTTGGTTTTTTTCCTATCAAAGCGGGAAATTGACTAGGCATCGAGTTGAGATCGAACACCTTCAGAGCCTTGTTGTTAATTTTGCCACTAATAATCCTTCTAGCCTCCTCCTTCGAAACCTTTTTCTCAAAACTATATTTGTGGACCTTTTGGTAAAAAATATACGCTGGGCAGTCCTTGCTAAGAGGAGAGTGATTTTTTTTTACAGTTGCAACAGAATTCCTCTGTAGAGGTGCAATCTTCGAACTTATGGAACCCCGAGCACTTAGAGCATTTGCTTTTTTCCTGTCTACATTGAGCCTTCACATGGCCAAACAAAAAACAATTGTAGCATCGTTTACACGGAGGGATAAAAACCCTGACCTCTCATTTGAAATAACACACGATTAGAGATTCTGGGAGAACCTTACCCTCAAAAAAAACCTTCACGGAAAAAGTCGGATACGGCTCCACCCGTTCGCCCTTGTTGGGAGAAAACGTTGACAAAATTCTTTCAACTTTGACGATTTTAAATTCGGGGGACGGGACGCGAATCCCTTCCAAAATTTCCTCATCAGAATATTCGAGATCAATACCCCGAACCACGCCGATAGACATAATCGCGTGATCAGGGATGAACGCAGACCAATTATTATTGATACGTTTAATGTCCGAAATCATTGCGTTAGCCGCCGAGTAGTCATTAAATTTCAAGAATATTCGGTCATTTCCCGACGAAACGATCTGCAGCAAACTGTCGTTATACTTCGCGAAGCTTTTGTCAATCGACATAGTATGTAGATTGCCGAAGTTTTTATCTTTATCGTTGTCGACAACTTCTACAGTAAACGGCGGGTTAGCGTCTTCCGCGTATCGATTAGATAATTGATTGAGAACGTACTTAGGAGTAACAGTCTCACGATCTTTGGATTTGCTAGCGGGCATCCCGCCCTTATCACTGCCATTGACCGGCATTTTGCGCTTCTAGGTCGAAGGACGATTTTCCGACATTATTGTAATAACGCTTGAACCTGTTTTTTCTTTTTTTTTTAAACTTTAACTAAATAACAAATTAACTTAAAATACGCTATGAACTAAGAATTGCTCAACTACACTATTAATATAAATGCTCTTGCCAGAAATTAATACAGTCCAAAAAACTAATTGAAGAACAGAAAGAAAGAAAAATAGAAACAGATAAGACTCACCAGAAATGAAATGCGTAAGGAGAGAAAATTTTGAAGAGAAGGAAGAGGAAATAATATGAAATTACAAGACACTAATTCTATTAAAGGCACACGCGACTTAAGAATAGATATAATTATTCTTATTAGGCACTATAAATAATTTTATTCAGGAAACTATCAAAAAGTTTAAGTTTCGAATGCAAAACGACTATTCAGAACCAGAGCGGTTCAAGACACACGACTATATGGCAGCACGGTCGGCTTACTAATCCAGCGTGAAATATGCGGCATTATTTGAGATTGTACGTAGAAGTGGGGATCGCTGACGTGATTTTTCGATATGTCACCGCGAACTTTTAACCGGATTTCTCCAATTATGGTGTATTACCTTCAGTTCATACGTCCGCTCACAAATGTATTGACACAAACATAGATCAGGCTATGAAGTTTCAGTACACCAAAATCTGTTAAGTAATTTTTTGCCGATTCGACTTTTGTAGGCACTTGCGAAACGTGCCGAGCCGGTGGATCGCAGTGAAACGCATAACTCCTGTCTTTTTGCCCTAGCGGGCAGTCGGGAGTAAAAAGTAATTTTTCCGAGATCCTTCTCTCAGTGTAAAAGTAATTACGCATCAACCGAGCCGCCCCGCTGTAAGGCATTAGCTCTGAGAGA
Organism: Ichneumon xanthorius; assembly: GCA_917499995.1. Taxonomy (NCBI): domain Eukaryota; kingdom Metazoa; phylum Arthropoda; class Insecta; order Hymenoptera; family Ichneumonidae; genus Ichneumon; species Ichneumon xanthorius. The sequence continues at coordinate 198,669 of CAKJTD010000005.1, forward strand.
AACGGGGACAATACACACAAAAAAATTATTATTTTACGGGTCAAACTGATATCAAAATATTAGCTTCTATTTATAATAAACCGTTGTGTAACAAGTGACGGAAAGTACAGCAAAACCTAATTTGGCTGACGCACTTCCAAATTTAATACACTCCGCAATCAAAAAACAAATGATTACAAATCTAATTGACAATATAACTTATACTGACACAGTTTGTATAAGTTTTATGTTTCTAATGCTTGTACATTAATGCATTCGGAGTAATCGCGATGTACTTCTGCTAGAACGCCCTGATGACAACTGCAGCTCGGAAGTACCGAAACGCATACACTATTAAATTGCTGAATGAAAATTTTTATAAAAATATACGTTTTACGGCAATAATCAAGAGTAAAATCCGCTATCCAATGTAGTGTAATTTTTTTACATTGAACGAAAGCTGTTTTATTATTTCTATAAATTGTCTTCGATGACGGTAAATGGGACAGTGATGAAAACGGGGCCATTTACCTTACACGAGTTTATTCATTCATGATGTTGAAAGTATGTTACATATTGTATTGTTTTAAGATATAAATTTGCGATGGCAATTACCTTGATACTTTTTCTTATTTTTTTTTTGTACGTCCGAGTACAACAGCTTCTCCTGCGTGAGCAGTATATTTACAGAGAAAACCGCCGACTCTTCTTCCAGATTCCTCTGGATTTCCAACCGTACTACACGATCCTCTGCAAATCGAGCGATACAAATTTAGCACACAGCTTTTTGTATATTTTTTCGCGCTAACCTGAACCGGCCAGTAATTTTGCATAAAAGTCAAACACGTCGTTGACGTTGAAAAAAGTTTAAATTTGAAATTTTCATATGGCTTTCTCATAATGTTTCTTTATTCTAAGGCCCAAGGGGAGTTATAATAATCAACCCCTTCCTGCCGCGGACCCCTCACCTCTCTAAGGGGACAGAATATTTCAGCCTCGGAGGGGGTATAGGGGCTCAGTTTCACCGAACAGAGAGCGGCTCCTTGTATAATGAAGCTGACCTTCTTCCCTTACGATTACTGGGAAAAGGATCACCTTCATAAAAACGGATCTCCCTCTCAGTATGGTGAAGCTGCCCCCTCCCTGATTCTTGAACGGCAGCGGCGGCGATGAGACTTTTATATATTATAGAGAGGTATAAATAAATAGTATAGAGAGTTACAAAGGCGATGTACTACATACGTAGGTACGTGTGGTCTTCGCTACATATGCACTATATATAGCCGAAAGGGAAAAACGACCAAAAATGTGAGGGAAAAAAAGTAGGCCGCATGTAGTACGAATATTCACCGTTTTACCGGTGAGTTTCGTGGATTGAACATCGGTCTTGTTGCTTCTCTATGTATGCCTCCGTCGGTAGCTCACTTCATTTTTACTTCCCTTTTCCGGCTCACGCTTTTCTTTTTACTTAAAACGCTTAGTTTTTCCCCTTCAATATTTTTTCCCGCTCGTCCCTTCCAAGCGGCAATCGTGGAGCTTAACATTATGCCTCATAAACAGCGACGGAAATCAAAAGGAAAATTCACGGCCGCTCTTCGATATTCGTTCGCCTGCATTCCAGCCTAAAAGCTTCGGAAACAATCAGAGGAAACGGACGAATCTTAAAGCGGAACGGTCACAAAAACATGCGCAGCTTTTTAAAGCTCTTAATTTCATTCCTAACTTTTTTTTCAACAATTTTTTTTGTCTCGATTATGTTCCGAGTACATCTTTGCTGTCATATATTTTATTCCCTAATCGCCAGGCTAATTGTTATTATGGTAATATCGACTTGTATTACAAAAACGGACGACGACATAAGCGATGAAAGAGTTTTTGTTTTTATTTTTTCGCTTTTTCATACACGACACTTGTTGGATAATTATTATGTATTTTTCGATCGTAATAATAATTGCAAATTGGTCGTGTATTTTTAATATATATTTAATATACATCTTTGGCTATCAATTCTTTTCGTCATATTGATAATTTTACTTTATTGTAGGTATTTAGATCACGCATGTGTAATATAATAATTGTGCATACACATAATGGTTTTATGTACAACTATACTGTGTATACAACATACATAAAGAAAAAAAAAGTCAATGGAGTCAACAAAATGTGCGCTTACGGGTGGCGAAACAAATGTTTGGTTGATCGAAAGGAATATCTCGTTGATCAAACTAACAGACCGTCGAATCAAATGTTTCTTTACTTAAAATGACAATTATTTCGTTCGATAAACCAAAAATTTGTTTTGGCTCCCGTAAGCACTCATTTTGTTGACTCAATCGATTTTTTTCTCAGTGTAACAAAAAATTGTATGTCTCCATGACTCGCAAACCTTCAATGTGCACGAGCGAAATGTATTTTCCATCTCTCACTCATTCCTCATCCGTCAATTATTTTTTGACAGTCATAATTGATGTTTCCTCCACCGTTTATATTTTTCCTATCACATCCAAAGCAATTTTATCGATAAAGAAAATTTTTTTTACTGCCGCAAAAATTAACGAAATCTCAGTCCCGATATAATTATTGCATTGTAAATTGCACAATCCCCCGTTTCCCGTTGAACATAACGAATCTGTTTTGTTTTCTGTTTGTTTGTCTTAAACTGCTATAAAATTCCGTCGAGTGTACCCTTTTCCCTGTAGATATCGAAAGCAATGAGAAATAGACGAACCTACCATACCGCATTCTCTCGTGTGCATTGTAGGTTGCTCGGATTGGCACCGGGGCTAGGACATCGGGTGCGATTCACGGAGGGAACGAATTTGCGATGCCGCGAAGATCCAAAACCCGAGGAATCGGACGAAAGGTTGGCATTCGCTCATTCGTTTTAATAATTTAGCATGACGAACGAGTGTGGAAAGAAATCTATACCGGAAGACCTTTTGAGTTTTGGTGTGTGAGTTTGAATGACACAGTTTTCTGTTTTCTTTAGCTTATCGTAAACTCGTTTAATTATGTATGGTGCATACCGCCTGATAATTCTTTGTAAATATGGACGGGAACTTAAAGTATATTTTTGTATTGTCCTTTTTTCAAATTTGTAAGCCATATCCGATGTAGGCAAACGTGTAGGGCAACTGGGGCATACGGATAACAACATCGTTGAAATTTCGTATCTATAAATGAAGAACTTGTCGTTATTCTCTAATTGTCCATTCGTTCGCGACTCACTTGGTACATATCGAGTGCATGTACAGGGTGAACAAACGAGCGAATTAACAAAAAAAAAAATCTATATTTCTGTGCGTATAAAAGCTAATTCGTCGAAAAAATGTGTTCCGTTCCAGTTGAGGCGAAGGGAAACAGACTCAGTTGATAATAAGAACTGGAATCCATTTTATTTCGAGGGTCTTCAACATTTTGTGCAAAACGCAAATTATGAATGTTTTCATCTAACAATTGGCCAGTCGCTAATAGTTGGGCCTTCCTCAGGAAAGTTTAGCAGCCTAAAAAGAAATTGATTACATTTGTTGTTTTATTAGTTTACTTTGTAATGTTCTTAAACTTTCGAAAATAATTAACAACCCACTCTTCATTCGCTGGTCGATTTGTCCCAGTATCAAAGCTTTCATATCTATTATCACATCCTATATTTGTCACATATTTACGTGACAAATGTCTGTATCATTACCGACGAATAAATAGTCACCGGTAATGATACGGAGAGAGGTAATAATTAATTAGTAATGACTAATGGTAATTAATAAATATTGCTGAAACCACCGTGTTCTTCGATAACTGCTGTATTTTCATTTACGTCAATGCGTTACCTTTCATTGATACGAAATGGAAACTCTCGTTACATACGAGACTAATGGGAAAAACTTCCATGTCAACATAGTAGCAGAATAGCCGGAGTATCGAGTGTGGTCTATATGATGTACAGAAGAGAGGGCGAAACAGAGAGTAAATTCACGAATACATAGGATGTCTATATAATATTACACTGCTACATCATTGTCACGAATAATTTTCACCGAGTCGTCGACATTTATAGATCGTACTTAGTAGTGTATTTATCAAGAGGACATTGAAACAGGTGGGTTCACGCGGCAATAGATTTTACATGTACGTCATATTTATCTGCAGGTAAATATGTCCAGTTATATTACCATTTATAGCGAAAACATTCTTTGTCATTGTGGATCAAATGGACCCGGTATTCAACATACAATTTGACATTTTCCAAGTTTTTGCTTCCTCGTAGAGGATATGTTTGTTCGTTTAAAAAATTGTTCGAGATTTTTGTGTCACAGTACTTAAGATAGTATATCATCGAGAAATGTGTTTTTTTACCTTGCGTCTAGGTGAGTGTGCACGTATGTATGTGCTGGATTCAGCTATTTTTAACTCGTTGTAACTCACGAACCGTTTAAGCTAGCACGTTATAATTTGGTACACAATTAAAGTGGTACACCTTCCACGTTGAGTATATTTTACATAAAAATCTATGCCCGATGTGGGATGTGATTTTGAATTTTATGAAAGGAGGAACAAAAATGTAACTTTACAACTATCATCTCAAAACTTCGCGCAATCATTATATAATCAATCGAGGTGCAATCTATACAAGCCATCAGATTTTATAAGATTTTGATTTTTTTTTAATTCATAAAAACACCCTGATCTACATAAGCGTCCAGGTGGCGAACCTACATTTTTAAAGTTAATGAGCTAACATTGTACAATGTTTGGCCTTATATTTAACAGTCAGTCGTTTAGCAAACATTTATTTAACAGTTTCAATTTTATGAGGTTTAAACATTTTTTGAATCCTTCGAAACATCTGTAATTAACTTCCGACACGAGTTTCTGCATTAAACATAGCGCCGGGGGTAAAATAAGTTGAAAATTCGTCATCAACGGGGAAATACACATTAGACATGGTCTCGAAAAGATGAATGACGCAAATCTAACTTAGCGAAGTTTTGCGATAAATTTTGCGGTACAGTTTGACCACTATTTTCTTTACATGGAAACACAAAGTCGGTCAACGAACTTTCTCATATAGGAGCCTTTTCGCAAGACGGTAACAAAATGAGGAAGCAGTGTGCAAATTACTTTGCAACTTTTTTTAACACGTTTTCATTGTATTTCTTAAAGTATAATTATTGAGAAGCATTCTAGAATATTGAAAGTTCGTTCTACAATTATTTTGTTCCAATCTGACGAGTAATTTTCACCAGTCACCAGTTCTCTTTGACCCTCTGAACGTACCTCGCCGTACTAGCGTGCCGTGCAGAAGCGTGTGCTGCATAATTAACGTTTAGTAACACGAACGATAAATAATTAAACAGCAGAATTTCAAAGTATCGTTGTCGGAGCGAATGGCGCAGGGTGATGGATGGTTGCCGAGGGTCCGATGAATATGTAATGTTTTTTCTTCTCTTTATACGCACACTGGTATACATGGAGACGTGTAGATTACACGTGTATCATATCTATACATTGAAGGGGGTTGATTGGGCCATATTTTTTTTCCCCGTTTCCTCATAAGTTCGTACGAGTAGTCGGGACAGTGTGTGGGTGAGTGGAGTAGTAATGAAAGGGGGTCCCAGCGTGACGGTTGTCGCCTCGAGCTCCATACATATTACATATTACACGAATACACGTGCAGCTTCTACTCATCAACAAGAGCGCAAGCGAAACGCTCCGACCTATCCCTTGTGTAAAATGTATATGCACAGGACGTAGCGTACATTGAGTATATATATATATATATATATATATGTATATATATATATATATACATATGTATGTCGGTACACAAATACCAGGGGACCGTGAGCTTTGCTATTGGTGCTGCTGCATTCATAAATCCCTGATACCTACCTCGAATCGGTTCGGTATACAAGTGTAATACACATGTGCTTCGCGGTGTGTCTTGGTGATACTGAGAAGTTTCTACTACGGGCTTAGCATTCCATTGGATGTAGAAATTATATGACAGTGGAGCTTTTTGATTTAATTTAGGGCTTCGCGTGCTCCAACATGGTTTAAAATGGTTGTAAATGGTAAACACAAAAAATGATATTCTTTCGTGTAAACGTTCGATTTTCATGTTTCAAAGAGTCGAAAAATCATATTTAGACATTTTTTTTATATTTGTTTGTGAGTATGTATATGTAGCAAGTCCGAAAAATAGTGACCCTTATAACTTGAAACCAATCTGAGTTACTAAGATGAATTTTATCCCGCAGGAAACCAAGTCGATTCTCGTTTGTGCTTCCAATATTTGGCCATATGCTTCTCATTAAGATTTTAAGTGGATTTTTTTTCATAAAAAAATAATCCTATTGGGTCAGTAGCGTCTGCAATTTTTTAACGGGCTTGTCAAAAAATTGTACACAATAAACTATTATCGATCGATGATTCTTATTGAAATTGGCAAGTTTCGAACAAATTGTTTGAATAGTTGTTTGAATATATTTTATGAAAAATTAGTACTTTCCGTATTGAATAGTCAGCTCGGAGTAAGATAAGTATTAAATTTGCCATCAGCGTAAAAATAGTTTAGACACAATCCAAAATAAAGTTGTTGTTTGAATATATGTATAGTCGTTTGAATATATTTTATGAAAAATTAGTACTTTTCGTATTGAATATTCAGCTAGGAGTAAGGTAAGTATTAAATTTGTCATCAGCGCAAAAATAGTTCAGACACAGTCCCGAAATAAAAATGTTTATTAGCTATTTTTTTATTTAAAAATAGCCAAATTTTTGCTTCCGCATGGAATCGTGGGAAAATCCAGGTGGCTATCCCTCGACCTGTCATGTTCTACGGGAAAAATACACACGATTGAGTATATCAGGGTTAGAGGATAGGGACAGCGTTTTGAAACCATTTTTCCGGTTCGCTGCCTGGCGGTAAATACCCTGAAAAAGATCACGATGAAGCTATCTTTATAAAATACCCTGCATTTTCACATCTCTTCCTCGTTATTTTCTTTCATTTTTAATACAAGGCTGTAAAAGGATTAGCACGTCGCTTGCTAATTTTTCACCATCGTTCACAAAACTTCCTTAATGCCTTCCTCGCGCAGATATATGATTTGTAAGCGATCCTAAATAATAAGGAAGCAAATGAATTTGTACACAAACTCATTTGCATAATTTTGTTCTATTGCTTTTTCTTTGTAATGAAAAGGTACATTTGTACTCGTTACTTCGCATTGTCTGCATTATCAATTACTTTCAATTGCGTTTCCACTGATTTGTATACTGTTTTTATGATCATGATTGTTCGATTGAGTGCGTTCACGAGCAACGTGTAGGGGTGAGTAGGGCACACTGTGCAAGTTTTTTTTCTAGAGTAGAATGGTTCTGTTCCCTTGGAAACTGTTGTTTCCAACGTCGTGACCTATCGATTGAACCGAAATAAAAATTACTGGGGAAAAAATTCACGGAATGGCTTAAATTTTCCTGGAAAAAATAAAGAAAAAATTCGTATTAATCGTTGCTATAACATTTTTTATATTAGGATCGACCGATGTGGCAAGTATATTTGGAACAAAAGTTCTTTTATGGTTATTAAAGACATTTTTGATGGTTCTCTCGAGACCGTGGTCATAACGAAAAAGTGTATGTTTAGTACAATAGACTGAAACTAGGTTGTTCTTAATAACATCAAGATTTTGAGCGTAGTGTTCTACTTAGCAAGGACAAAAAGACAACTATTTCTATTTTGTTATGGCCTCATTATAAAAATCTAAAGTGGCTTAATTTTTGGTCGGTCTGATCTCCCTGATCCATTGAAGTATCAACGAAAAATTGCACACTGTGCCCCACCAGCGGGAAACATTGTGCGGCGCTGCAAGAGATAGAGTGCTAAGTCGTGTAGGATATGATGAGGTATATTATATTTCTTTTCTATTTTGCACCATCTTCCCCTAACACTTTCGTCCTGTATATTAAAACATTGTATCATAAGGTAACAAAAAAAATTGGAACATTGGGCCCCATGGAATTTCTTTTTTTTCATGTCACTAAATCCGAAGTTTGCCTCTATTATCGTATCTCTGGCAACACGGTTAAGGTGATGTAAGGTGAAATATCACCGCCGGTAACAAAAACTGTACTGAATGCCATTTTCGGATACTGAAAGAAATGTATGTTACTATATAGTAGAAAAATACTACCCAGTAGCATATTTTATATTTCGTACAGGGATAAGACTAATTATTGTAAAGGTAGGGTCTATTTATAGTATTAATAATATATTGTCCCCTACCATCTATAGATAATAATAATTCCAACAATCTCGCATTGCTCACTCCAGTATATCCGTATTGTACTGAAGGTTGATGTTTTTTACCATCAAAGCATATCAATTTTAAAATCAAAGCATATAAGCATATAATCAAAATAATGTAGCCCAACTCAATTTGGAGTTGGGTCCGAGTACTGTTATTTACGTTATTTGCTACCAATTAATTTCATACATGGTTCTATCGTGTTTTATATCTTCAATTGTTATCAGTACATCGCCACTTATCAATATAACACAATTTTTACAAATAAATTTTTTATGTATCCTAGCCAGGCTCGAAACCCGAAACTAGCGCACCCTGACCTAGTACCTTACCACTACGCTACAATCGCTTATTGATATGTGTAATCTTGAATCGGATATATAAGTTATTCTCCATCATTAACTTAGACTCAACTTCCATGATGTGAAATTGAAATATCGAAACAACTTGAAAGTTGTTTATTGTGGGCATAATATTTGTTAATTACTGACGTCTTGTCGAATTGAATAATATTATTTTCAAGATGACAGACGTTCAAATCAAAATAATATACCTTCTGTATGGTGACAAAATATACGATTGAATCGAAAAAAGTTATTGATTTAATGCAGTTTTGGTTCACATTTTTGGTTGAGTACAGCATCTCGAGGTTTCTAAATATCTGGATACTAATGGTGATAATACATTATACTACTCGTTTCAACGTGGTTACTAAGCCGAAAATCCTTCGACCTGCGATTAAGTTCCATATACTATAATATACAATAGGTAGTCCCGTTTATTACATCTTTATATTGCAATTGCCATAGCCATAGCAATATAAAGATGTAATGAGCGGGATTGCCGCTAATGTAATGTGTAATGTATAGCCAATGGTATTCGAAGATATTCAACGAGATCAACGTATAAGAAGATATTCTCAGATGTTAAAAAAACATCAACCTTCAGTACAATGCGGATATACTGAAGTGAGCAATGCGAGATTGTCGGAATTATTATTATCTGTAGATGGCAGTCGATAATATATGATTAATATTATAAACAGACCTACCTTTACAATAATTAGTCCAATCCCAATACGAAATATAAAATATGCTACTGTGTAGTATTTTTCTACTATCCAGTAACATATATTTCTTTCAGTGTACTGTGATAAGAAATACTATCAGGATATTATGAACCAACGCTTTATGTCAAAATTGATAACCATAACACTTCAAATGACTGCCATTGCTACTTACAGGTTCTACATAACGTCTACTATTAGTCACTACGTGGATTGTTTCGGCTAATATCTGTGCATATAATTATTAGTTAGTATTATTAGATAGTATTAGTTAGATAAAAATTAGTTAGTATTATTAGATAGTATTAGTTAGTATTATTAGATAGTATTAGTTAGATAAAAATTAGTTAGTTATTCAGTTAGTAATAATGTCCCGAAAGTAGTTTATAATGCGATGTTTGTATTCGAGAATATCTGCGATTGTAGTGACTATTCTCTATATAGTAAGCATTAGTAATTCATCTCTACAATAACTGAACAGTGGCGGGAACAATATCATAGTGCAAATACACGATTGCTCGTTGTGCACAGTAATATCCACATAGTAACGATTGCAATTAATATTTGCACTATCTTAGATATAACGAATGTTATAATCTATTTTTCTTTAGTGGACCGCAGTCCGCCTACGATAAAGAAAAAATGTCTTTCCCTGGGTAATCGGCAGACGCAGGGAAAGACATTTTTCTTTTTTCTCGGCGGTCTGCGGTCTCAAAACGGCATTCAGTACAGTATTGTTACTAACTGCACTGAGAAAAAGGATAGTGTTTCCCACTATAACGAATAGTTCCCAGGAGGAACATCTATATAGATAGTTTCTGATAGTATATTTTCAATTGGTTAAACTATGATTATAGTTGCAACCATGATTTTCTGTGATTGTCGTAACTATAATATGTAGACGTTCCCCTTGGGAACTATTTTTTATGGTAAAAAGTCAGTATTGTTGCTTTAACTATGTAATTTTTTCTCAGTGTGGGCGCGATGTAGATGGGTGGGGGATAATACCGCAACACCTTAAATACCACCAAACATCGGGAATCGAGTTATCTGCAAATCGTCACTGAACAGTGTACCCACAGCACACTGCCCCACGCTTCTACCGCGTCTATTGGGTTGGGGGTCAACATTTTGAGCGATCGAAATGTAGAACAGCCGATATTTTGATACAAAAAATAACGAACGTTCAAATGTATAACGGTGAGGCTTCGGAGTGTCTTCAAGATGGAAATAAAAATTGAGAATATAAATGTATCGAAATGTACGTATATAGAGAACTGATATATGAATGGGCAATATTGTAAGGGGTGAACCTTAGAATAAACGAAAATTCGAACATTAAAAAGTTTGGGTCCTCGAAATCTAAAATTGCGGATATGTATTCATAAGTATTCAATAAATTACGGAAACGTTTTTATAATTTCAAATTCGTTATCGCGAAATGCCCGAATGACGAACGGTCAGAATAGCGACAGTTTTCGAAACGTCATCTCTCACATTTGTTCGCTGTTTTGATGTAATCTTCAGTGATGTTTGCCTTTTGCTATTTCGACTCTCGCTGTTTTGGTCCTTCGATATTGCGCGTATCCACTTTTAGTCATTCAAAATCTGTATTCTCGACATCCTTCTGATAGGTATGTAGGCTATTAAAAATATTGAATTGTCTCCGTTTTCATCTTCAAAATTTCAGCCTTTCGAAATATGGTCGTTCAAAATGTTGACGTCCAATTTTAAAAAATGTATTTTTTTTTTTAAATAACCTTAGTGAAACGGTCATTTGAATTTTCAAACTACTAATTTTTCGATATTTTAATATTCGCACTGATGAAATTTCGAAATATGGGCCATCCTACGTTTCGGTAGTTCAAAATTTTGACCCCCCCCCCCCCCCCCACCGTCTATCTCAGTTTATATTTCAGTATCTTTGTGCCGAAACCAGTTTTATGACCTCAACTACAGCACAATATCGGAAAGAATTATGTAGTTCACCATCAGCTTTTCCGGATCACATTTGTTTGAGCCAAAAAAACCTTACTATAAACACAATTTACTATGGACATGAATATGCTATTTCACCCGCGCGCGATTCCAATTTTCCAAGACCCCTGTGGACACTATTGTACACAAAGTTCGTCGGCGCATCACCGAAAACACCCGTTAAACGATATATATATATATATATATATATATGTATGTATATATATATATATATATATATAGACGACTGAAAAAAAGCCAATATGACCTACGCCATCGGTGTGCAGTTTCTGCAGGGGTCGCCGATGGGTAGTTGTGACATGCAAACGTAAAACTGGATACGAAAAATCTACATACGAATTATACGAGTGTTTATAGCAGCTCCTACGTCCCCACACACAAAACACCGCCTGTACAAGCACCGCTTGTACAGGCGGTGTTTGTAGTAAAGGTCGGCGTGCGCATGGGCATACGCCATATTATAGTACAACGCCACATACTGTATGGGATGAACAGGGAATATACATTAAACACCCGCTGTAGCCTCGAGGCTCAGGCACTCCTGTTGAATACACGGATTCACTGCGCAGGTACGTTCGTAACGGAGGGGTAGCATATTCACTGTATATTCGATGTACCTCCCTGTATCGGATTATTAAAATCTCATGGGCGTATTTTCGCCTCCGTCAGCATAGAAACTACGCCCTTTCGATTTTTGTTCCTCGCCACAGTATGTAGTAATACATCTTGTATTGCTACACTAGTACCTCACGAATAAAATACTTCACCTGCATACGCGTGTAAATCGTCACCATACAATTTATCTTCACATATATTCCCTCTCCGAGCCGTTGAAACATTGATGATACGAACTGCACGAAAATGAGCCGCATTGTATACGGTATATAGGGGAGAACAGGGCATAACGGAACGATCCTCCATTAGACTTTTTCTTAAGTCCCGCGAAGAAAATCAGTAAAAGTAATCCGTATTTCCCCACTCTCCCCTAAAGCCTCGAAGTGGCGAATATATGCGTACATCAAAGGTACGAGCACGGAAAGAAAAAAAAATCTACCACACGGATGCCAGAGCTGCGCTCGAGCCCTCGGAACACCGACGCGTGGCCGATGTGTAATACCCGAAGGTTGGAGAACGCATAGTCTGAGGTAACCGACGCAAGAAGGATATCGTATAACTTATGCTTCGCGTACACGAGGTTCTTCAGTCAGCTTTCCCCCATATTCTTCGATACCTACACAGTCACCAATTTCAAACGAGTTAAATCAACCACCGACACGTACACACCCGGAGGGACTCATCAACACACAGGTGCTTCAAATTTCCGCGAACGGCGCATGCCCGACCGAAAGGGCCGGGAAAGCGGAATTCTTGCGCGGGGCGAGGGTGCGAAATTCTCCTATCGTCGCGGAACGCTCTGTCTCTCATCCCCTTCGAGTACAACCACCACCAGCAGCGGCGGTGGCGGCGGCGGCGGCGGCGGCGGCGGCAGCGGCAGCGGCAGCAGCAGCAGCAGCGGCGGCAGCGGCAGCGGCAGCAGCGACGGCAGGCTCGGAACTCAGCCAACCCTCCGAACCCTAGTCGCTGCTGCGACTAGTCCACCCTGCCGCCTCGTAGCCAGAGAACGTCGGCCTCTTAAAATCGCGGGGTACTTTCTACTCTCGCGATCGCGAAATTTAAAAATATCGTATATAATAACGATAGTTCATTAATAAAATAATAATTATTATAATATTAACGTAAAAAATGACAATGACGACAATTGATGGTTGTGCGCAAGCTGTGATGAATTTTGGAAAAAATCTATGAAATAATATATATATATATATATATATATATATATATATATATATATGATGTCGTACATATTTGGTTAATAAAAATTAATCTTATCCGAAATTCATTTTGATATAAGCAGCACGAAAATTGTACTCGACAAATTCGTAAACGGGAAAAAATACTTGCAATAACGAACACTCTGGGAATAGTATGTTGGCAGGAGGTCAAATATTATTCGCGTAGAAAAATACCGGTTTGCCGGTGACTATTCGTGCGGCACGACAGTTATGTTATAAGTATTAATAAACGTGGGCGTCGACGAGAGAGAGAGAGAGAGAGAGAGAGAGAGAGAGAGAGAGAGAGAGAGAGAGAGAGAGAGAGAGAGAGAGAGAGAGAGAGA